>JAPKLX010000202.1:143418-175966 GCA_026898415.1 Leonotis leonurus | reverse complement strand
TTGACTTGTGACAAATTTAGGTATGTCGGCAGTCCACCATAGTTACAGTGAGGAGCAGCTTGATTTTGATGTCATATAAGCTCGTTGTCCTTCGTGTTGTAACTTCATCTTTGGTTCTCCATTGAGTGTAATGACCAGATCGTTTTTGGTATAAAACGATCTGCTATATATATGGCAGAAATGATAAGATCGTTTTTGGAACAAAACGATCTGTTGCTTGAGATATCAGTAGGTTGATGTATTCCTTTTGAACGAGCTGCTTCATCCTCTTATAATGACTTGAACGATCTGCTGCTGGTTTGGAGTAGCGGGTTGTTCCTTCTTTTGGGACGAGCTGCTCAGCTACTTGTAGAATATAACAAGCATATTTTTGATCCTATAAAATAGCTAATTCTAGTCTAGAGAGCCAAATCGTTATACGTCAGCTTGAAACTTCAAGCCACTTTTACATTTGTGATCTGTGATAGATGAACTAAAGGTTGAAACCACGAAACAAGTAACAATGTCAGCGAGCTGTTAATGTAGGAAGCAGATCGTTATTTATGTATAAAAAACGATCTGCTCACCACATTAGGAGCTAGCTGACTTACAAAAAGAAGAAACTTGTTATCATAGTAATCATTGTGTCCAGGATACCTTTTACTAGAATAATACAGATCGTTATTTATGTACCAAAAACGATCTGCTTCTATTACACTTGAGATAATCCTTAATAGATGAAAATGACTACTTGATTTCCAAAACACCAAAGTGTAGTTTCGAGGAACATCATCAAAACAAATATAAATTCATATGGTTCCCAACATCCCATATAGCATTCATCCCAGCTTTCTTCTTCATTTGCATAGAATGCTTCATCATTCTCTGATGTGCTATCTAAGAAATGGCTTGAGCTGCTTGATTCTTCTTCAGCTAGCATGGCCTTGCACTCATATTTGAGTTTTCGATCTCTTTTTGCTCTTAACTCTTCTCTTTAGCTTTTGGACAGATCAGGACAATCTGTCTTGAAATGACCTGTTCTGCCACAACCGAAGCAGGTATAATCTGTTGATTTAGATATTTTAGAGGACTTACCTATCTGTTGTTTAGACTCATCCTTGCTATCAGATCGATCATTGTCGCGTTTCTTGTAGAATTTGTTTTTATTATCTTTGTAGAAATGTTTGAATTTCTTCGATCTGACCTCCATCTTGTCCATACATTTAGCAATCATTGCAAATTCTTTTAGCAGTTTGTCGTAACCCTTCTCTTCATCTGGTGCAGTAGATTCAGAAGGTTCATCTGTTTTGCTCTTCGCTTTGAAGGCTACTTCTTTGTCCTTCTTTGACCCGCTTTCTGCCTTTTTGGACAGATGATCTGGTCCACGAATTCTTTGAATATCACATTCATGGCCTTCAAGATGATCAAATAGAGCTACTGTAGAGAGTTCATTGAAGTCAGCACGAAGTGGTTGCATTGCAGCGTATATCTCCCAGCTAGGTGGAAGTGCTCTGAGTATTTTCATGTTTTTCTCTCTTTGAGTATATTTGTTCTTTTTGAACGCTGATATCTCAAGTAAGATTCCAGTGAATCTTATTTTCATTTGTTCGATGGTCTCGCCTGGTTTCATTTTGAATTCATCGTATTTGTTGCAGGCAAGTGACAGCTTGTTTTCAATCATGACTTCAGATCCTAGACACAAGTCTCTTAAGGCTTCCCACATCTCTTTGGCAGTATCCAGATCTTGGATTTTGGCCAGATGTACGCCTTTGACTGTGCTAGATATGATTCCCTTTGCAAAATCATCCAGATTGGCTTCACGACGTTCCTCTGAAGTGTATTTTCTTGGATCTTTAGGAACTATCTGTGTAGTTACTCCAGTTGAAGTAGTTACGGTCCTTTCTTCAGTGATCTGTAGTGGACCTTCTTCGATTACTTTCCACATCAGACAATGATGGGCTTTGAGTGCTGTCTTGATTCTGAAACTCCATTCTCTATATCCTTGGATGGAGAATTCTTCACAAGCCCTAACAATAGAAGATTCCATTGCAGATAGTATGCACGTGAATGAAAGTAGGTTTTCCTAGATCTATTCAAGTTGACCACGCAGGTATTAACCCTGTGAAATAGAGACAATGGTCTTATGAACCACGGCTCTAATACCACTTGTTGGTCCCGAAAGAGCAAGGTTTGGTGTATGGGGGGGGGGGAATACACCAAACACAAACTTTTCAGTTTACTTGGCTAATTATCAGAGAGTTCAAGCTATTCTTAAAGAAGAAATTGCTTGGCAGATGACTGACCAGATCGATAGCAGATCAATCCAAACAGGTTGCTCTCTAGTATAAATACTTAGACAATAATAAGAGTGATCTTATTACTTTCAAAGTATTGTGTGTGCGGAAATATGGTGGACTTAGTTGGTGCTCTTATATTGAAAACCTTAATTATAATCCAGATCGTTAAAGCAGGTTGATTGAGATGCAGTTTAAATGATAGTGCAAGGGTTAGAATAAATAAACAACAGAATATAAATATGCAGAAAAGTAAATGACATAGTTATTTAACGTGGTTCGGGAAATCCCTACATCCACGGTCTGATCAAACTAGATCAGATTATCCACTACTAGGATACTCTTCTTCTTTATACTCGCGGAGAACGAGCCACAAGTATCAATCAAAACTAGAAGGATACTAATGCACTAATAAGGGTTGAGTCCCTTTACAACAGATTACCTCTACGTTACCACTAGAAAACTACTAGCTAGCAGGGTGATCTCCTTTCTTTCGATAAAACAGACTTGAATCGAGGTTGGGTTGGTGTGATTTAGAATCACAAATATTTTGAAGCTTTAGTCTGACGTAGAGATTGATTTCTTGAGAATTTTTTTATCGATGTAGCACGTATACTCTCCAGACTTTGAACTCCAAATATATATAGGCTTTGAATTTGAAATTCTAGCCGTTTGTTGATTGGCGTGAGATGATTGTAGATTGCCAATCAATGATGTTCATCATATCTGCTCTTGCCTTATAGAAGCGTTGACTGAATCCTCTAAATATGGAAAGCAGATCGATAATGATTACTCTCCTTCTTCGTGTCAATCATGGATTCTTCTTCTGTATCTTGCTGTGTAAACTTCCAAACTGACGTGGCAAGTAGGTATGATGTGTATAGTGATGTCATCTGGTGGTTTGATGAGTCTATCGATCTGGTTGGTGACCTGGTCTGTGATCTGGTCGCTGACTGTCTTGGCAGATCGATTTATTCTCTTGATGGAAATGTCTTGATCTTCAACCTAGACTATTGAAATGACTTCTATAGGAATAATTCCTTTACACGTTAAGTCATCTCCTAATCTGTTCTCTATCAGATTTTACTTTATACTTAGTGATCTGTGAACATGTAGAACAGTTTACCACCAATCAAGACTTTAAAATCTAAGTGTGTTTCGAGAGATCATCATAAAAACTAAAAAAAAATACCTCAGGGTTCCCAACAATTTCTCGAAGTCATCCGGGTATACAAATGCGTCACCCGATGTACTTAGAGAAAATCTCATCCTTTATGCCACACCATAAGACTTCTCAAAGAAGGAAGGATAATCAATCAGAGACCAAAGAAGGAAGGTGAATCAATCGAAGCTTAAAAAAGGAAAAAGATCAATCAGCTATCTGCTTTCCATAATCAATGAGATTCAGTCAACCTTTCTTATAAGGCAAGAGGATCAAATCAGGGATTCACATCTTTGATTGGCAATCAGCATTTATTACAAGCCAATCAACACCAACGGTCAGTATTTTAATTTTGAACCTATAAATGATGCGAACAACATCTGGAGAGTGTTACAAACGATCATACGCTCATACTTACATTGTTGAAACTCTGCCCAGAAATCTACTCTACCACTGAAGCATTCAACGAGGAGATTTCATATTCTAGAATTTTTTTAAGCCGTTCGTGATCGAAATCACACCAACCTCGATTCAAGTCTGTCTTATCAAGAAGAAGGAGAAGTGATATCTTCACTAGCTAGTAGTTTTCTAGTGGGTTAATGTGAAGGTATTTGTAGCAGGTTTATCTGCAAGTTGTAAGGGACACGACCCTATTCATGCACAAGTTTCTTTCTAGTTTTGACTGGAACTTGGGGTTCATTCTCAGCGAGTATAAAGAAGAGAGTATCCTATTAATGGATATCCAATCTAGTTTGATTGGATCGTGGACGTAGGCGATTTGTCGAACCACATAAAAACAACTGTATTCTTTACTTTACGTATTTATTTTCAGCTATTTATTCTCTAACCCAGCACTCACACACAAACTTGCATCGATTTAATCAACTTCTAATCATATTTGGCTAAGTGTTTACAAAGATTTTCTAATAAGAGCAATAGATTAAATTCACCATATTCCACACGCTACATCTTAATAGATAACAAGATCACTCTTCCTATTTTGTGTAATTCACGAGAGAGACTTTATCTAGACAAATCACTAGTGAACCTAGTAGTGAACCTGGTGAGTGAGCCTGGTCTGTCAACGTGATCAATCTCCCTCTGAGAAAGTTTAATCTCTCTAATTAATTTAACAAGTAAACTGAAAAGTTTATATTTGGTGTATTACCCCCCCCCCCTATACACCAAACCTTGCTCTTTCAAGACCAACACATTGTTTTCTTAGTGTTATACGTAGATGACATTCTATTGATCAGAAGTGTCAAGAAAGTGTTGTTGGACGTTAGAGCATACCTACCCAGCCAATTCGATATGAAGGATATGGGAGATGCGGGACACATTCTAGGGATCAAGGTTATCCGTGACCGATCTAAGAGAATGTTCTGCTTATCTCAAGTGTCCTATGTCGAGACTATACTTAGACACTTTAGCATGCAAGATTCCAAGAAGGGTTTCTTACCCTTCAGACATGTGTCCTCAGACACCTGATCAGAAAGAGGAGATGAGACAGATACTTTATGCTTCTACAGTAGGTAGTCTCATGTATGTTATGATGTGTACTTGACCGGATATATGTTTTGTCGTAGGCATGGTAGCACGATATCAGTCTAACCCTGGAAAGGGAAATTGGACGATGGTAAAGAACATACTCAAGTACCTTAAACAGACTAAGGAGTACTATTTGGTTTACCAGGATGATTCATTATGCCCTTTAGATTATACTGACTTCGATTTTTAAACGGATCGGGATTGAAAGAAGTCTAACCAGGGTATGTGTTTACTTTAGGAGGCGGAGCCGTAACATGGAGGGGTGTGAAATAGAAATGCATCGCGACTACACCATGGAAGATGACTATGTGGCCGCCTCTGAGGCTGCAAATGAAGCAGTTTGGCTCAGGCTACAAAGTCAATTTACCACTAATTAAGCCTAACCACAATTACTTATGACTCATTCAATTGTCTATAAATCAATCTACTCAACTAAATATTGTACACTATATAGAAGTGTTAGGGTTTGTATATCTCAAAGCATGCTTTATGCTTAGACGATGTATCAGACTTGTTTTCAATTTCATTTTAATAAGAATAAATGTTTCTATCAGTGATTTGTTATTTATTTAATTGCAAACAAGTTCATTTACTACAATTGTAGACTGTGTGGTGGATCGATGATCACAGAAGGTAACACAGTCAGATCCTTTGTAACATAAAGTCACAGTCTAGTCGGTAAAGGATGCGATATCATTTGATGCTAGAGCTGACCATAGCCCGCAGAATGATATCGGTATGTATAAGCTAATAAACATGCTTTGCGTATACATATTGACATGGTTCACAGTGAGATAAGTTCTACGTGCAGATACTTCAAACGAGGTCTCAAAAATTAGTTCATTTCTTAATCTGTGACGATAACATCTATAAAAGGAGTACATAGCAGGAGCTTTGATTATACGCTGCTTTGATTCATCTACGCTTGCGGGTTTTTCGTAACCCTAAACAGTGATGTCTTGGGTTATAGTGATTGTCTTAGCTAGAAATGCTCAATTGTCAGTCGTGCAAAATCGCATCTCGGTGACACGAGTTGATTAAATCAACGTGAGGCGTTCAGAAAGGTTTATTGCATAAGAAACCCGGCCGGTAGGAATTTATTTTGTATGTAATAATTAATGTCTGAACCGGATCACTTACGAATAAATATATTAATTAATTGTGAGTTGTGAGCAAAATCAATTTATTAATAGATTTAGAAAATCTTAAATGCGGAAAATAATTAATAACAAGAGGGTTACATCTGTAATTTGAATGGATTAAGATGAGTTCAGTATTTATCCTATAGTGGAGTCAATAAATATATATAATTGAATTACACTTTATTTCATTTTCATAGAGTAATTAATTTGTGGTTAAATTAACTTAAATTAAGTAATTTAAGTCTAAGTTGTACCAAACAATTAATTAAATTTAATTGGACCTAAAAGAGACTTGAAATTAATTTAATTAAGTTATGGATTTGATCCAATCAAAATTAATTTTAAATTATTCAAATTTGAATTTTAATAATAGATGGAACTGCAATGAGATTAAACTGGGATATTAGTTCTATTATTTGGAATCTTACCCATTGACTTTATGAACCCTAACCTAGCCCAAAATATCTATAAGAATAGTACATAGCAGGAGCCAATTTCTCTCTCTCTTCCCTACACATAGAAATTGGTGCCCCTCATAGAGAACTTATTATCTAAATTTTCGAAAATCATAGAGTATTCAACGCTCTAATTTTCGTTCTTGTTTCTCCTTAAATTACTTGATAGATTCGTCTACACGATATTCATGTAAGTAGATCGGGAATAGGTTAAAAGTTTCTGAGGTGGGATCGAAGGAGATCAAATGAAGAATTCCATCGGAGTGGATTGTTGTTCGTGGATAACGATCTAAATCGTTTCTTCACAAGCGAAGGAGTTGTGTAGGAGAAGGTATAATTTAATTAATTCCGCAATTATATTATCCTGTGTATTAAATGCTTAAGAATTAATTATTTATCTAATTTATTAAATTTGTGGATCCTGAGCATTATGAGCCCCTCATACGGGTTTTATCAAGAAGAATAAAAGAATTAATAAAACATAACCATGGAGAATAATAGCTGTTTTCATGGTACTAAAGTATATAAACCAATTAGATCTCACAAAATAATCTTTCCAGGACCTCCTTGTTCTTGCCGCAATAAGAGAATTAGATAGAACGCGTAATTAAATTGAAAGCAAGAGAAATAAATAATGATGAAGAATGGTGTGAATAAGAATGAAAAATAAGAACTTCAATATTGCTCCCAGAATCTGCCGCTGCCTCTTGTCTCCAAAAATTAGTTGTTCAAAATGATAAGAAATTAAAATTAGCTCTATCTGTATACTATTAGGGTATTTCCTTATAACTAGGAAATAAATTCAAAATCCCAAAATATTCAGGAAAGCATATAACTAAATAAAATACTAAAGACTGAATTATACTAATTAATCCTGGAGGAATTAATTAATTATCTTCCAAATCTACAAAAACTCAAAATAGTTTCATTCCTCACCACCTAAAGGGCTTCACATACAGTTTGGACATCCAAGCCGAATTTCGAGCAGATCACCAATTCATTAACTCGAATCCAACTTGCAAACTCTTCCAAGAAATCATCCTTTGTTGGGAACCCCATGAATTTATTTAAGTTTTGATGATAATTATTGAAACAACTGTTTCAACTAAAATTGTTTCGAGTCGCAACGAGGACTTCTAGCAATGATAAGCCAACCCAAGTCGTATTCTCAAGGAAGACTTAGCAGGGAAATGTAATTCTTTGTTCAAAATGAAAGCGAGTAAAAGGATGTTTGAAGGTTTTAAAACTACGAACGGAATATAAATAACCAAATAAAGAAAGTATGTGTAAATTCTAAACTAAGGAAAATCAACGAAGAAACGAATTGTCTAACTAAGAAAACAAGATGTGAATTTAAAAGAATGCAAGTAACTTGGAAATTGGGATAAAAAAGAATATAGCAAGTACTTTGGAAATTAAGACCGAAAAGAATGTAGAATAAATAAACAAAACAATAAAGCGAAAGCATAAAAAAATAAACGAACTTGATAATAAACGAACTCAAAATATTAAACGGAAACAAACTTGATTAATAACTGGAACGATCTTGAATTCACAATGAAAAAATAGAAGAAGAACTACAAACTAGAATATTGCGATCGGCTATCCTTCGAAATCCAATACTAAAATTAATAACGACTAACTAGAAATAAAAATTCTTGACCCTAGAACAATAGGTCGAGAGGTGCTCAAATATATGTGCAAAATGTCTGGTAAACGATGGTAAAAAGATCTCTGAAAAATGGTATCCAAAAAGGGTCTCTAAAACGGTATATCGCGAATGAGAAACGCATTGGTATTTATAGGCGAGAGGAGATGTCAGCGGCAGCTCAAGGTCAGTGACCGCTGAGTGGCTCGGTTGTGCGTGTCAAGGGAGCGGCCATTGGGCGGTGACCGAGTCAGCTATGGGGTCAACGGTCGCTGGCCCTGGCGCGCGCTGGCTCGGGCGCCTGGCTAGCCCGTGGCTCGGCTGGGCACATCCCCACCTAGTAAGCAGCCGCTTAGGGCTATGCGGTCGCTGACTTATGCTCTCGGCCTTCATCTTGTTCTTTCATCATTTCTCGATCTTTTCTTGTCCCTTTTCCAACTTCAACACTCATTTAGGCTTGTGATCCGGAAACATAAAATGAAACGTAAATCAAGCCAAAACATCATGCAAAGTGGGAAACAATACGAATAAGGACACGGAAAACACGAGTTTAGACGATCAAAAAGAGGTTAAACAACAACACTTTGTAATTATAAGTTCTTTAAAATCAAGTGATCAATATCATCTTTTAAAGAACAGCTCGCTTATAAAAAGAGCAGATCGTCTGTATTATTCTTATGAGTTTTCTTGGACATATTGATTGCTATTATGACGGGTATAAGTTATTTTTAAACAACTAGCTAAAATGTAAAGGAACAGATTGATGATAACGATCTCCCACTAATTAACAGCTAGTTGTAATCCTTTGTTTAGACTACATGTCATGTTTTTAGACTTAACATTTTCTAAGAATAAATTTTATTTTCGGATCGAAAATGAAAAAACGAAGTTTGTAGTTTCTAACTTACTTATAAGAACGATGTGTTCCAAAGATATCTCGCTGTTGGACTCAAGATGGGCTCAAGAATCAAGGAGAATAATCAAAGTATTAATTTGGACTCAAATAAATTAATATTTGATTAGACAGTTCATTGGACAGATCGTAGGTAATGATCTGCTAGCTTAGGACAAACTAGTTGGTCCATACAATAACATTATATGGTGGACTGTCGACATACCTAAATTTGTCATAAGTCAACCACTCAGTGTATTGTCACATCAAAGAGGATATTTTAAGGAATGAAGTAAAAGAATATCAAAGTAGATGTACGGGAGATCATTCCTGTTAGGGCAAAACACTGGGGAAATGCGTGAAAGGTGAGACAACCAGCATTACAGGCGGCAAGTGTAACATCAACCATGCCATGAATTTAATGCAACCATTAATGCGATGAAGAAGGACACTTCTCTCTCTAACAGATAGTCCCAGCCATGGATCTATATATACCAACTTCACTTCCAGAAATTGTAACGAGAATTCAAGTGATTAAATCAACCATTACTTTGCTCAAAACCTTCAAGCTTTCAACGTTCAAAAACACAATCAAACCAGAATTCTCTGAGTATTCTACCACTGCTTGAAGCTTTGCGTTTCTAGAAAAACCTTTTTTCAAAATCAAAGTCAATGATCTAGTTTATATCAAAGTAAAGTTTATTTCTTAGATTGTAGTTCTCAATCTTTGAAAGAAGTGAAGTGTAATCACAAAGATAAAATATAATTTTGATTTATCTTTGTGGCTCGTACTCAACAAGTAAAAAGAAACGAGAACCTTTAGTAGATTTTCGATCTTGTTCTTGATCGAACCGTGAACGTAGGAACAGTTTATCCCGAACCACGTTAACTATTCGTGTTCTTTAAATTTCTTGTTTACTTTGATTATTCATCTTCTACATATCATTCTTAAAAATCAACTTGTTAACTACTTGAGTAAGAAAATCGTTTTCCTCATTAAAAAGAGCATTAAGCACCAATTTTTCAAAACCAAATTTGACCAAAATATCCCAATAATAAGTAGTAAAATAATACTCAATCAAACTCCCCCAAACTTAAACAACGCTCATCTTCGAGCATAAACAAAAACTATAATCTCTAAACAAGGACACAAACTGACTCAACATAAAACACAACATGAGCCTGACAATTCTTTTCAACAAACATGAATCATAGTCAAGACTAGGATCCAATCATCCAAACCACCAACCCTTCTTCCAATTAAAATGCACGTGCCAATCATTCTAGTTAAAATATGATGCTAAGTCGATCCAAGCCTCACCGGGTTCAAGCCAAGTCTCTCAATAGAACATGGACAAATTTGAAACTCTCATGCATAACTTAAAAACTCTCCATCACAGTGTTGGTCCCAAAAGAGCAAGGTTTGGTGTATGGGGGGTGATACACCAAATGCAAACTTTTCAGTTTTCTTAACTAATTACTTAGAGAGATTTAAGCTTTCTCAAAGGGAGATTGCTTAAGTGTGACAAACCAGATCGATACACAGTCTGTCCAGATTGACTCTCTCTCGTGATAAACACTTAGTAGATAACAAAAGTGATCTAGTTGTTCAACAGAGCGTTGTGTGCGAAAATATGGTGGACTTAGTATGTGATCTTCATTAGAAAACCTTTGAAAATCTTAACCAAGTCGCTTTGCAGATTGATTAAGAATGCAGTTTGAATGAACATGTTGGTTAGTGAATAAACAACTGAAAGTAAATATGCAGAATATAAATAACACAGTTGTTTTACGTGGTTCGAAAACCCCCTACATCCACGGTCCAATCCAAACCGGATTGGATATCCACTACTAGGATACTCTTTTCTTTATACTCGCTGAGAACGAGCCACAAGTTTCAATCACAATCTGGTTGAAACTTATGCACGAATAAGGGTTGTGTCCCTTTACAACTTACAGTATACAACTGCAACAAGATGTCTTCACTTAATCCAAAGAAAACTGCTAGCTAGCGAAGCTATCTTCTTTCTTCTTCTCGATAAGACAGACTTGAATTGTGTGGTGTGATTTTGATCATGAACGGCTTAGAACATGATCTGGTATGTAGAAATCCCTAGTTGAGACTCTTCAACTGGTGGTGGAGATTCGTGGACTTTTCTCAATCTTCTTCTCTTTTGCTTGGGTTGTTGAGTGGTAGTGGAGGTGTCTGTATCGATGGAACTTGCTCTCTTGGCATGTGGTTTGCATTGTGGTTTCTCCTTCTGCACCTTCTCTTTAGGTGTCTTCTACTTCTTCTCTGTGCCTTTGGAAGGTGGCACCCAGATGGGATTGGAGCTTCCCATTTCCATTAGTGCTTGAAGATGGACTCCATCAGAAACTTTGTTAAAAAGTGCAGGAGTGATTTCCAGGGACATCTCGATTTGATGTTGATCCTTGGGGATAGTCAGCTTGGAATTGAATTCAACAACATTCTCCCAATCCTGTTGTTTGAAAAACTTCTCCACCATAAAACTGATTTTGGTGGAATGCCTCAGATTTCTCCGTACCTCCACGGACATAGCATTGCCCTTGGCATCCCTGGTCCACTTGACAAGTCGTGCTTCCTTTGCCAACAAATCGAGCAGTATCCTACTCCAGTTGACCTTTAAATTTAGGACTACTGCAGTCATTATCCTAAACTTTTCTTGAGTGACTTGGTCATATGACCCACTGTGAGTCATAAAAATGCGCTGGATGAACTAAAAAATCAACTTGTAGCCTGGCTGAAGTAGTGCCCTCTGGAACATCTTCCCAGTGTAGGAAATAAGTGTCACCATCACTTGTTCCATAGCTTCTTGAAGATGTTCAGCAGTGATCTCAGCCAGGTCTATCCCTTCATCTTTCAGTCTGAATGCTTGATTGATCATGGCACACACAACATAAGTTGTCTTGCTCGTCCTATCACCAATGAGCATCATTACATTGGCTTCATGGTCATCCTTCTCATCGTGCCATGTAAGGTAGAAAGTAGCAACATGTTTGGCCAAAAACATGTTGGGATGAGCTGTCACAATATTATGGAATCCTACAAAATTGAAATCCAGCAGTGAATAACATATATCACCAGTTATATTAACAGCATATATCCTATATCTCAGTTATAAATAAGAACATGAAGAACACATATATATATAACCGAAAATCCATAATGCAACATATACCCATAAAATATCAGAGAATAGTGTAAGCATGTTTCCAGAAATCAATCTCACAAACATAAATCAGAAACTTCTATTTGAACATGCTTAGCAGATTAAAATTGAAAACAATGAAAAACCTTTGCAGCGCTTAACAATGGCGAAAATGTCTTCCTACTTTTGGAAGTTGTGGGTTTCGTAAACAACTAATGGTTCAGGTGAGAGGTACTTTTGAACCTCAGCGACGTGTTGCAAAAATAGAGATGATTGTGGTGTCATTTTTCAAAAAGTTTGAGATTAAAAAGTTTTTGAGAGAAGTTAGAATTCTAGAAATGCCTAAGTGCTTAGAATGTTAAAGAGTACTCAGTGAATTGAAAGTGTAAGTGACCAGTTATGAGCACGTACGACATATATATATAGGAAATAATTCAACGGCTGAGATGAAAGCGATAAGAAGTTTAAGGTTTGGATGAAAGTCTCCCTTTTTAGATTTTCCCAGTTCAGCCTTTTCTTTTGCCGCCTCTCCTTGCGTTTGATACACGCGCTAGATCCTAAGGTTGTAGGACGGAGCATTTGAATCTTTCTAACCACTGCAACTTTCCTTTTCTTATTTTGGTAGATATATTCCTCGATCACAATTATCAAACATGTACTAATCATCACAATTATAAAAGATTTAGCAAATTTATGTCAGAAAAATCACTTTATATACCATAGTTAGGGCGGTAATTAGGTCAGAGAAACGATTCTAATTTCTAAATTCCCCTTTTGACTAAGTAATCTTTATTGGAAAATTAATTTCCACATGGCATACCTTAATCTCATCCAAATTCTGGCACGTGTAAACAGTCAGTCTGGTCTTGGTATCATCTAGTATCATCTTCTTACACCATCTGGTTCTCATGAACTGAGTTGTGATCTTGTTCTTATAACTTCCATATGTTGTTGATTGTCAATCCGGTTGACGATCTGTTTTTTTTACGATCTTGATGGTGATCTGTTATAATTCACTTTGTTCTTCATGGACTACCACAGTTAGTGATCTGTATTTCTATATGATCTGGTCTCAACGATCTGATGTCGGACTATGTCTTTCTTCTAGGTTTAGCAACCCTAGCTTTCCACATAGCATCTTGAATTTTTCTTCTGGTAGTACTTTTGTCAATATATCAGCTCGTTAAACATATGTTTGTATCATCTCGATCTGTACATGATTCCTTTCTACATGATCTCTTATAAAATGGTGTCTCACATCAACATGTTTGCATCTTGTATGTAGAACAGGATTTTGCGTTATAGCAACAGCACTCAAGCTGTCACAGAATATAGGTATCTCCTTTACATCGATCTCGTAGTCCTTGAGTTGTTGTTTTAACCAGAGTATCTGTGCACAACAGCTTCTTGTGGCCATATATTCTGCTTCAATTATTGAAGTTGCAACAAATGTTTATTTCTTTGAAAACCATGAGATCAGCTTGTTTCAAGAAACTGACAGGTTCCAGATGTTAACTTTTTGTCCAGCTTGCATCCAGCATAATCTGAATCTGAATAACCTATTAACTCGAAGTTGTCTTCACATGGATACCATAGTCCAATGTGTGTTGTTCCTTTGAGATATCTAAGTATCTTCTTGGCTACTTCCATGTGTGACTCTTTGGGGTTGGCCTAGTATCTAGCATATACTCTAACTGCAAAAGTAATGTCAGGTCAACTAGCAGTTAAGTATAGTATTGAACCAATGATACCCCTATATTGAGTTATATTTGTTGGTTTTCCTTCTGGGTCTGGATCTATCTTCCCATTGGTCTGCATTGGAATCTTGACAGGTTTACTATCTTTGACTCCAAATTTGGTGATCAGATCATTGATGTACTTCGCTTGATTAACGAATATACCATCTGGTAGTTGCTTCACCTACAAACCTAGAAAGAAATTCATCTTGCCCATCATGGACATTTGATACGTATTTTTCATAAGTTAAGCAAATTTATCACATAAATAATTGGATTGAGATCCAAAAATGATATCATCAACGTATATATGCACTAAAAGGATATGTTCTTTGATTATGAACAATGTCTTGTCAACAGAACCTCTTCTAAATCCTAATTCCAGTAGAAATATTGATAATGTCTCATACCACGCTCTGGGTGCTTGCTTCAATCCATAAACTGCTTTGGCTAATCTGTACACCTTATGGTCTGGATTGCCTTCTTCAAAACCAGGTGGTTGTTCTACATACACCTCTTCTTCAAGAATACCATTCAAGAATGCACTCTTGAAATCCATCTGATATACCTTGAATCTCTTGTATGCTGCATATGCTAGGAACAATCTGATTACTTCCAATCTGGCAACCAATGCGAACGTTTCATCAAAATCTTGCCTTCTTGTCGATTGTATCCTTTTGCAACTAATCTGGCTTTGTTTCTGACAACCTCACCATTCTCATCTCAGTTGTTCATGCATACCAATTTAACACCTATAACACCCTAGTGTCTTCGTCTGTCTACAAGATACCAGACTTAGTTTCTTTTAAACTCATTGAGTTCTTCTTGCATAGCAATTACCCAAGCTGCATCTTGTAGTGCTTCATATGCGTCAGATGGTTCAACACGAGATAAGTAGCAACTTAGAAGTGCACTCTCTCCATGCATTCTTCTAGTTTTCACACGATCTGATGGGTTCCGAACAATCTGTTCTAAAGGATGGTGTTCTTGTATCCACTTCCTTTTACTGGACATCTCTTCTTCTGATATCTTAGGTTTTGGTTCTTCTGTCGGTTCCTCAAATTCAGGGTGTGTTGTTGAAGTTGCTTGGAAAGGGTTTTCATCTTCTAGTCCTTCAGCCTCAATCTCTTGATTGTTGTTCCAGCTGTTGATATCTCTGGATTCTTCAGGTTGATTCTGAGAAGGTTCAGCATCATCTGCTTCCACTGGTTCACTATCATCTGGGGTTAATCTGGTCTGATCCAGATCAATGTGATCTGTTCCCCCTTGTTGTGTGCTGGTCTCAGCTACAGATTGATCTTTAATCTCGTCTTCTTCTATTGAATTCCATATCTGGATATCTTCAAGCAGTATTCCTTCTGATCCCCTATTGTTAACCTAGTTGTGAACCTGTTCATCACCTACTTCACTGTATTCAAGAATAGCTTCATCAAACACAATATCAGGTGTTACTTCCACAACATGAGTTTTCTTATTGTAAACCCGATAAGTTTTACTAACATCAGAATATCCTAAAAATATTTCAGGGTCAGTTTTGCTATCAAAGGTTTTCAAGTGAGATTTCTCATTATGATGAATGTAACACGTGAAACCAAAGGTACGAAAATACTGTATCTTGGGCTTTCTGTTGTTCCAGATCTCGTATGGAGTCTTCCCATGTCTGAGATTAATACCGATCTGTTCTGTGTATGACAAGCCGTGTAGATGGCTTCTACCCAAAATTTCTTTGGTAATCTGGTTGCATTAAGCATGGTGCGAGCTGCTTCATTTAATGATCTGTTTCGTCTCTAAACTACTCCATTCTGTTGAGGTGTTCATGCTACAGATGTCTGGTGTGTGATACCCATCTAGTTGTAATATCCCTCAATCTTTTGGTTTAGAAACTTTGTCCCTCGATCTGTTCTGATTGTCACAACAGATGTTTCTTTTTGCTTTGTGATCTTGTTGAGAAAATTTGGCAACTTCTCCAGTGTCTCTTTCTTCTTGAACAGAAAGATGACCTAAGTGAATCTTGAGTAATCATCAATGATAACTAGAGTAAACTTTCTTCCATTGATACTTAATGGCTTAATTAGGCCAAATAAGTCTAGATGAAGTAACTCCAAAATTCTGGAGGATGAGTGAGCTGCTTTGCTGGTAAATGATGACTTGGTCTGTCTCCCAATTTGGCACGCTTCACAAATATGATCTTTGTCATAAACTTAATATGGTAATCCTTCGACTAGCTTCTCTCTTCCAATCTTGTTGATTGATTTGAAATTCAGATGACTAAGTCGTTTGTGCCATAACCAGCTTGTCTCAGAGATTGTCTTGGTAACTAGACATGTCTTGATAAAGTTTGTCCACTGCACAATGTACAATCTGTCCTGCAATTTCCCGATAAGAAGAATTTCATCTCCTTCTTTGTTTTTCACAAAACAGTTGTTAGCATTAAAAACAATCTGATTGTCATTAGCACAGAATTGGCTAACAGAAAACAGATTATGACTAAGACACTCAACATATGATACGTTGGTGATGGTGGTCTTGCCAATCTTGATATTTACCATATCCTCTGGTATAACCTCTTGAGTTACAACCAAAGGTTACATGTGGCCCTTCTCTTTCCACATAATCTGATAGAGAGTTCTTGTCACATGTCATATGCTTTGAACATCCACTATCAATAATCCAGATTGTTCCTTTTGCTACTTGGCTTCTTCTTACAGTTCTTCGATCTTGCAATTATGAAGACTTAGCTACCCTTTCAACGAATAGGTGCTTGGTTAGCAGCAAATGTTCCCTTAAGAACTCAGATTAACTTAGTGTTAGGAACACAAATATAACAAGTAATATGTTGTCACAGCCCAATTTCTTAACCCTTTCTTAGTCAAGAGATTAGACCATGACTCACTTAACTTAGAAATAACTCTAGCAAATGATGTTTGGTTGCAAAGAAACTCATATAAGTTCTCGCGTAAAACAGGGCAGGGCCGACACGTCGACTTCGAAAGCCCATAACTTTCTCATACGAACTCCGAATTAAGATCCGAAAGAGGCGTTGGAAAGCTATCGAAAAGATCTTTCAAATGACACCAATTTCAGAAAAAACGGACCAGTGAAACGTGCAGAAATGGGAAAAACAGAGGATGCCCTGTTTCTTGCAAAATCAAAGTTTACTAAATTTTTGAACTTGGAGTTTCAACACATCAAAATACCAACTCAAGCAACCAAGAGATAGAGATAGAACATGATAACTCACAAAGGAAAGTGAAACCATGGATACCAAAGACTAAACCAATACATAGGTGCCAGACGTCAAATGACAACAAACATAGGATCGCAACGGAATCATGAGTTGAGCTACATGTATGACGACATATAACTCAACATACAACAACTAACATGAACAATAAGACAATCTATATTTCACTGAATGGTTCGCATACAAAACAACTACAGTGTTCGAATCCATCGCCATCTCCAGCTCAACCTGCACGTTAAGAAAACATGCAGGGCGTGAGTACATAAAGCACTCAGTGGACACATGCCAAAACATTTAAAATCTTGCTCATAGAGCTAAAATATTGACTTGCCAAATCTTTCTTTTCTGAAAATAATGTAACTGAGCATGCATGAAATGTGTCTGCAGACATAAATCTGAAATCTGTAATACC
Source organism: Leonotis leonurus (assembly GCA_026898415.1). Taxonomy (NCBI): domain Eukaryota; kingdom Viridiplantae; phylum Streptophyta; class Magnoliopsida; order Lamiales; family Lamiaceae; genus Leonotis; species Leonotis leonurus. The sequence continues at coordinate 158,284 of JAPKLX010000202.1, read as the reverse complement.
ATATCTACGCACTTCTTGTGTTGAGAGGTAGGCCTCCCTCTCAAACACTATGACCGGCCGATCCGCTCACCGGCTCACGGTCACAAATGTGTACACAAACCCTTACCGGCAGCTCGTCCGGCATAGGGCCGATATCGTAAATCTCTCGTAGATAGGCAATATGCAACATGCTTAAAAAAAAAGAGGCAAGTCAACTTCTTTAACATAAAACATAAAACATAATGCATAAAAAATCTTTAGCACGTGCATAGCTTTTGGTTAGAAAGCCCACCTGGATAGAGAGATTTACTTATCCTGAGGCTTCGTCTTTTCTTTCTTCACTTTCGCTTCTTTCTCAACTGGACCTTACATTAAGTAAACATTTAAGGATAAGACACTTTTCTCTTCTTTATGAAATCATAATCTCATAATCTCATTTCTCTTCTTATAATTTATTCGGCTATTGCATCCTTCTAATTTAACATCTCCCTTATCACTTATCTTATTCATATCATTTCTTCCCTTCTTAACTTACTAAACTAACAATTTCCAACTTCTACATACTTGACTAATTCAATCTCATAATCTCACATTAGTCATCATATTCATTCTTTATCTTAACTACTTCATCAAATCTAACAAATACACTTTCTATATATGAAATTCAATTATGCCCTTCTTCTTGAGAATTTCATATCTTAGTGTAAGATTAAGTTTATTTCTAGTTTCTTGATTCCATTATGCTTAATGTAGCTCAATGATCTCTAATGGACCATTACTTAGGCCAAATAACCTTAGCATATACTTAAACTCATAAACTCCATAATTCACTAATTTTTGTACATTCATTTCCAATGCTTGGAAAATTCCAAATAAATTAATCTAGGCATTAATCATACCCATAAGCTCAAATATGATGTCAATTTAAACAAATAAAATCAAAATCTCATAGCACAATTAAAGGGAATTTTCGGCTATTTTAATGAAGCTTGGACAATTGCATTTTTGATCTAATTTCTTGCTCTAATCATGTTTATTGATATCTAATAATACTTATCCATGCTTAATTCAAGCAAATTCATCCCAACTCTACAAATTCACATTAGGGTTTATGCATAAGATTTAAGAAAATTCTAATTACCCATCATCTTGTGAAATTCTTTCCAAAACCTTACTTAAATCATGAAGTTCTACCCATTTCTTACAACATATTGGAAAATTAGCACCATGTCTCACAAGTTATAGAACATAATTTATCATAGATGAAAAGATAAACTTTCTTCAATTTCTACAAACTAAAGTTGTAGAGATGATGATTAATTACCTTAAGATGATCCTTTTTCTTGAAATTTTGGATGGAAATAAGCTTGAAATATTGATAAATGGGTGAAGAAAATTTGGTTATGGGGAGAGAGTGGTGGACGTCTATTATGGAGAGGAGAGATAAGGATGATGATAATGAATAGTGATGAGATTACCTTTTTATAAGATAATTATAACATTTTCTAATTAAATAAATAATTAAATACACAACTCTAGGGGCTTCTAGAAGGTCCCGTCTCTTCGATTTTTGTGCATCAAGATTTTAATACTGGATGACTCATTTCGATACAAGGAATCCATCGGTTCAGACCGTTCGTGATTCCGAGTTCCTTTGAACAAATTATTCAAGTTTTAAGATAGCGAATGAATTTAATTAAATAAATTCCTTTCTAAAATAATATTTTCTAACAAAATCCTCATAATAATCTCTTCTATATACCTTAGAAAATTGAGCATAATTTGTAGATTCTACTACAACTATCGGATTCTCAATCCGAATTTTAACCGAAAATTTATTTAATTATTACCGAAATTGCAATAATAAATTTTTATTCTTTATTTTATCTGTTTTCTAGCTTAATGAAATTTCTAAATCCATTTTTCTATGTTATCTAATAGATAAAAATTTTCTCTTCTGAGGGGTATGCTTCGTCTGAGTTTATTCTATCTCAACCCCTTTCTTTTATCTCTAATATGGAATTAATAAATTCCATTTTCTTTCTTAACGAAATAATCATAATTCTCTCTTCTAAATCGTATAATAGATTCTTCAAACTCTTCTTAATCTCATAAAAATATTCTCTTAAGGATGCATAGCCTTAATTAAGGTTTAATCACGTTTTAATTATGGCTATAGTATTTCGGGGTATTACATATGTCTTCCCGCATCATCTGTTCTTGATATAGCTTTGTAAACATATGGATGATTCATTTATATGTTGTCCCAGTTAATCTTCTTCTTCTTTGTTGGAGATGTTCTGGTAGAGGCCTTCTGTTTCTGGTCTCTATTAGTCTTGACATAGTGAGCAGGTTGTCCTTTCTTCTAATAATATTTCTTATCTCCTGCTTCCTTCATCATCATCTTCTGGGGTTGATTCTTCTTATTCTTCAAATCTTTGACTTGATCTAGTATATTCTTTCTTGCAGCCACGAACTTGGTTTCACTTGCATTTCCAATATAGCCTAGTCCAATTGTTCCTCTTCTCTGCATGCCAATGATCATACCAGCTCGTTCTTGGCTTTTGTTGATCTTACTCATGTTCTCCATGGTCTTCTTCAGCTTTTCTTCAGCTACTTCTTTTCTGCTAACTTTGTCTTTGACCTTAGAGTTGAGTAAGTAAATCTCTGCATCCTTGGTCTTGATCTGTTCTCCCAGATCATTCAATTGAGCAGAAAACTTGGTGTTTGCTTCACTCAAAATATTTACTGTCTCGTTCAACTTGTCATTCTCCTTAATAACTTCAGAGAATAACTTCTTTATACTTGTGTAGCTTTTGAACATCTCATTGATCTCTTCCCATGAGACTTCTGGTTCATCTTCATTTCCAGAATCATATATAGGATTATTTGACAACATAGAAATATGTGGATTTACCTCTATCCGGTCAAGTCCGTTGTCAATTCCCATGTAGCATTCATCCCAATCTTCTTCTGTGTCTTGTACATAGAATGCTTCATCATTTTCTGATGAACTATCAGACAGATGACTCGAGCTACTTGAATCATCTCCAGCCAGCATAGCTTTGCGTTGAGCTTTTAGCTTACGATCTCTTTAAGCTCTTAGCTCTTCTCTCTGACTTTTAGATAGATCAGGACAGTCTGTCTTGAAGTGACCTGTTCTGCCACAGTCATAACATGTATAATCAATAGAGTTAGATGTTTTACCATTACTCTTTGCTTTGCCTTTACTATCAGATCGATCTTGATCTCTGTTCTTCTGATATCTACTATTGTTGTCTTTTGTAGAATCTGCGATACTTCCTCGATTTGACCTCCATCTTGTCCATTCTCTTGGCAATCATGGCGAACTCTTTGAGTAACTTGTCATAGGCTCCTTCTTCTGATGCAGCAGGTGCTACTGGTTCATTTGCTACGCACTTCGCTTTGAAGGCTACCTCTTTCTCCTTTTTAGAACTGCTCTCGTTCTTCTTGCTTGATGCATGATCTGGTCCGTGAATTCTTCTAATATCACATTCATGTACAGCCAGATGATCAAAGAGTTCTTCAACTGACAGATCATTGAAATCAACACGTAGTGGCTGCATTGCATAATATATCTCCCAGCTTGGTGGCAACACTCTGAGTATCTTGAGATTCTTTTCTCTCTGAGTGTACTTGTTCTTGTTGAATGCAGAAACTTCAAGTAACACTTCTATCAATCTTTTCTTCATCTACTCAATGGTTTCTCCTAGCTTCATCTTGAACTCATTGAACTTATTGCATGTCAGGGATAGCTTATTCTTGATCATAGCCTCAGAACCTAAGTTGAGTTCTAGCAGTGCCTCCCATATCTCTTTGGTTGTGTCCAGATCTTGAATTTTGGTCAGATGGACTCCTTTGACTGTAAAATTACTCCATTGGTAAAGTCATCCAGATTTGCTTCTCGTCGTTCTTCTGAGGTATATTGTCTGGGAGCTTTAAGTACATTCTCTTTGACTATGCCAGTTTCTGTGACACGAGACTTCTCTTCATAGATAGCTAATGGTCCTTCTTCTATTACTTTCCACATTAGACAGTGATGAGCTTTTAGACATCTTGATTATGAAACTCCATTCTCTGTATCCTTGGATGGAGAATTCTTCACAAGCTCTAATAACAGAAGATTCCATGATAGCAGATAATATGCACATGAATGAAAAGGTTTTGCTAGATCTATTCAAGTTGACCACGCAGGTTTCAACCCTGTGAAATAGAAGCAATGGTCCTATGAACCACTGCTTTGATACCACTTGTTGGTCCCGAAAGATCAAGGTTTGGTGTATGGGGGGGGAATACACCAAATGCAAAATTTTCGGTTTACTTGACTAATTACTTAGAGAGATTTAAGCTTTCTCGAAGGGAGATTGCTTAAGTGTGACAAACCAGATCGATGACCATATCAATACACAGTCTGTCCAGATTGACTCTCTCTCGTGATAAACACTTACTAGATAACAAGAGTGATGTTTTTGTTCAACAGAGCGTTGTGTACGAAAATATGGTGGACTTAGTTTGTACTTTTTATTAGAAAAACTTTGAAAATCTTAACCAAATCGCTTAGCAGATTGATTAAGAATGTAGTTTGAATGAACGTGTTGGTTAGTGAATAAACAACTGAAAGTAAATATGCAGAATATAAATAACACAGTTGTTTTACATGGTTCGGGAAACCCTCTACGTCCACAGTCCAATCCAAACCGGATTGGATATCCACTACTAGGATACTCTCTTCTTTATACTGGCTGAGAACGAGCCACAAGTTTCAATCACAATCTGGTTGAAACTTATGCACAAATAAGGGTCGTGTCCCTTTACAACTAACAGTATACAACTGCAACAAGATGTCTTCACTTAATCCACTAGAAAACTGCTAGCTAGCGAAGCTATCTTCCTTCTTCTTCTCGATAAGACAGACTTGAATCGAGTGGTGTGATTTCGATCACGAACGGCTTAGAATACGATCTGGTATGTAGAAATCTTCTCAAATGAAAGCTTCGTAAGGTGAGTTCAGTTCTGAGCAGAGTAACAGCTTGATAATGATCTTGAAGTATTCGTACTCTTCCAGTCTTGGTTCCAAGCTTTTATAGGTGTAGAATTTGAAATTCTAACCGTTGGTCTTGATTAGCTTGAAGTAAATGTTGATTACCAATCAAGAATTCAAATCCCAGATTATCTCATCTTGCCTTGTGTGAAAAATTGACCAATTTCTTGAAATATAGAAAGTAGATCGTGATTGATGCTTCTTTCCTTCTTCGCACAGTGATTGATACTCCTTCCAAATTTGATCTCCAAAAGATAAGTTTTCCATCTTCGTGAGATCTTGCTTATTTGGCAAACTGATTGAGATTCTCATAAGTCTATCTGGACATATAATCGAATGTCATATGACTGGGTTGATCTGATTCAGGCTAGCTCACTTTACAAGAACAATCTGGTCAAATATCAATATGTTCCAACAAAATGATCCAAAGCATGGTTGCAATCTCTGTGAAGGATTTCTCAGTAACCAGATCGAGTGACCATTAATCAGATCATCTGCTTGTTTTGTATGCTCCTGCTGATCTGGTTCTTCGAACAGCACAAAAGCTAACAGAACGACTTCTATAGGATTTAATCCATTACATTTTAAGTCATTCACTAACCTGATCTAAAGTCATGTTCTCTATCAGATTCACTTTATATGACAGTGATCTGGTACAAGTAGAACAGATTGAGACCTAGCAAACAGAATTAAATCTAAGTGTGTTTTAAGAGAACATCATCAAAACTAAATATGTGGGGTTCCTAACACTTAGTTTGCCGATATGTCAATATATCTACCACAATAATGAAATTGATGCTCAAATCAAAAGGTTTTTGAGAAGATTGTAATAGGTTTAGAATAACTAACTAATAGTATGTATTTCACATACCCATTATTTCAAATACCAAAAATCATCTACACATTATTTATGTTCCAAAGTTTCCCCAGCAAGATATATGTTTCTTAGTCCAAAGAGCAATATTGATCTCTCTTTCCAAGCAAAACTTTCAGAAGCAACAATTATTTTCAGTAAGTTTATTTTAAGTTTCATTTCATTTTATTTTATTTTTATTATAATACATTAAGTGTTCTATCTTTCTCTAATAGCTTTAAAATAAAATTTAGTGAAAATATTTGTAGGAATTCACATTTGAAGCTAATATCATAAAAATAAAAATTTAAAATCCTTCTCTCTTACTAATGTTCTTACTAAGTAAATTTTCTTAGACTTATGAATTAATACACACATATAGAAATTGAATTTCTTCAAGTATGAACACCCACAAAGTTTTACTTTTCTCAAGTATTTACAGAGCTCCATATGAATTATAATTTCTAAATTTCTAGTCAACGAACTTTTACAGGTAGAGAAAATCATAGATCGAGCTAAAAGAAATTAAAAAATATATCTTACCTGAATTGAACAGATCCGATGTAAATGTTTATATAAAGTATCACTCTTATTAAATTTATTTGAACATATTTTTTCTGTTAGTGTTCATCCATTTTTCTGTGAAAATGGAGAGAAATGTGTGTAAGAGAGAGAGATGAGAGGGAGATGTCAAGTTAGGGAAATGGCCAAATTAGGATTTATTTTCCTTCTAGGCAATTCATTATTTGAGTTCGGCCCATAAATTATTTAAGTAATGAGGCTCTTATTCAATTAAGTAAATGGGCCACCCAATCTTTAAGTTGGATTTTAAATAAACTTCACTTATTATTTATTTAATATTGGGCTTTACATTATTAAGTGAGTTTTATTTAATTAAAAATTTAAAACCTTAAAAGAAGAATAATAACCGTGGGCTTCCTTCTTCTAAAACAAAGAATCTTAAACCCTTTAATCATAAAAAATAATAAATAAAAAATAAAAACCTTTTCTATATCTTATTTATAATATTATATATCTATATATATATAATATAATATAATATTATATAAGCAGTTTACTACTTATTATTTATGTTTAAAGTATGATTATAGATATTAAGGTTTTGAATAAATATATACAAGGTCCAATTAAAATGATTTAAGTTATATTTTAGGCCTTAAAAATTATTGTGATAAATATGTGACTAGGTGCGGCGCGACTAAGACTTAGATGAGGTTTTAATTGCTCGACATTATATTAAAGTTTAAGGTTTAAGGTGTAGTGATTTATTTAAGTTATGCCATTGATTATCGTTTTCCATTTTAATATTATGTGTTCGTCGTATGTGTTAATAAGAAACTATGTTGGTGAGTAGCAAAGTCGTTATTCAAAGTTGACTCAAGTTTCTCTCACTCTATGTTATGCGCAAATTATGTTATGTCGTCAGGGGCCCACCAAATGAGTCCAGGACGTCACAGTCCTTGGTATGCCACAATGTAAAATCAAGTATATGTTATGATATCATGCGTAAATCAAGTTATATTGCCAGGGGCCCGCCAAATGGGTCCATGACGTCACAGTCCTTAGTATGCCACCGTGCAAAATCAAGTCTATGTTATATGGCCATATGTGTTTACCGTTTTATTAACATGGACAACTCTTGCATAATATCACACATTGAGTATACTTTTTGTTTAGCCTCTTTTTGATCGTCAAAACTCATATTTTCTGTATCTTTATTCGTGTTATTTTTCCTCTTTGCGTGATGTTTTGGCTCGATTTACGGTTCATTTTATATTTCAGGGTCACAAGCCTAAACGAGTGTTGAAGTTGGAAAAGAGACGAGAAAAGATCGAGAAATGATGAAAGAGTGAAGACTATTGCCGAGAGCACTAGTCAGGGGCTGCTGACTAGGTGGTGCGTGCCAAGGCCGAGCCAGCACGCCAGGGTCAGCGTTCGTTGAACCCTCAGTGGTCGCTGACCATGCCACTGACTCGGTCAGCGCCCAACTGCCGCGCCTGCGACTCGCGGAACCATGCCACTCAGCGGCCGCTGACCTCCCCTCTCGCCTATAAATACCCGACGTATTTCTCATTCGATGGACACCTTTTTCGAGACACATCTTTAGATACTTTTTTCCAAACCTTTGTTCCAGACATTTGGATTTATATTTTTAGCAACTCTCGACCTATTGTTCTAGGGTCGAAACTTTTGATTTCTAGATAGTCGTTTTTAGTTTTAGAATTCGTACTCGAAGGATAGCCGATCGCAACATTCTAGTTCATAGTTCTTCTTCAGTTTTTCATTGTGGATTCCAGACCGTTCCAGTTATTAATCAAGTTTGTTTTCTATTTATTATTCATGTTTCGCTTATTATCAAGTTCGTTTATTTGTTTATGCTTTCGGGTTCTTATTTTGTTTTCGGTTTCCAAAGTACTTCCCGCATTCCTTTTAATTCCAATTTCTAAGTTACTAACATTCTTTTAAATTCGCATCTCGTTTTCTTAGTTAGACAATTCGGTCCTTCATTGATTTCCCTTAGTTTAGAGTTACATGCTTTTGTTATTTATATTCCTTACCTAGTTTTAAAACCTTCAAAAATTATTTTTACTTGCTTTCATTTACGAACAAAGAATTAAATTGCTCTGTTCAATCTTCCTTGAGAATACGACTTGGGTTGGCTTATCATTGCTAGACGACCTCGTTAAGATTGCGAGCGACTTGAAACATTTAGTCAAACACTTTTGTATGCTCATTCCCCACATTAACATTTCAGGTACTTGAGTTCGGAGGCGTGCGGAAAGTCAAATGTCGTATCATGATATTTAAGAAAACTTTATGCATTTATATATTAAGTATTTGATATGCATTTCTATATTAAGTACTTTTGAAAGAATGCTAGTCTTGAAAGTTTGTGTATTTTGATTGATTTGCAAGACAATATTATTAAGTTTATTTCAATTTACTAATATTATAAGTTTAAATATTTTATTTTTACTAAGTCATTAAAGAAAAAAAAATTATCTCACTTATTTATGTTTTAATTTTTATTAAATATTATTTCCGCATTAAATATTTATAAATTAAAGTCATATAAGATTAGAGTGTCATTAATCTCCAAATCAAATTCCGAAAATAAAAGGATCCAACGATTAGTCTTGGTTTAGATTCCTTCTTGGAGAGTAAATGTTTAAGGGTTGCATGGTCAGAATACACAATGACTTTAGAACCAACAAGATATGAACAAAAATTTTCACATGCAAAAACAATGGCTAAAAGCTTCTTTTCCATGGTAGCTTAATTGCGTTGGGCCGGATTGAGAGTTTAGAGGCGTAGTATATAACATGGCTCTCCTTCCCATTCTTTTTCCCTAGCACAACTCCTACAGCAAAATCACTTGCATCGCACGTGAGAAAGGCTCTCTCCACTTTGGTGGCTGGATTATTGGGGCTGAGGTTAACCTCTTCCTCAAATGACTAACAGATTCCTTGCATTTATCATCTACTTCAAAAAGGCACATCTTGATACAACAACCTTGTTAGGGTTGAGCAATTTCTAAAAAGTCCTTTATAAAGCGTCGATAAAAACCTACATGGCCTAAAAAATCATGAATCTCTTTCACGTTAGTAGTGTAAGGTAATTAACAATTAAATCAATTTTTATCTTATCCACCTCTACCTTTCAGAAATAATATGACCGAGAACAATGTCTTCCTTAACCATAAAATGATATTTTTTTCAAAGTTAAACATCAAGTGAGCGTCAACACATTGCTGCAAAACTTTATCATGGTTAGTCAAACAATGATAAAAAGAATCACCATAAACAGTAAAATCATCCATAAAAATCTCAATGCAACTCTCAATGTAACGTCCCGTTTTTTTCTCAACTTAAAATAGTATTTTATCAACCATGAAAATAAGTTCTTAAATCCCATGAACAAAATACTTTGAAATAAATATAGCGTGAAAGATTTTTAAAAGTAACATGTCAGTGTTCAATAAAAATTAACAGGAAGTTTAGTTTAAAACCAAATTGTCATTGATATCTTCTAACGAGAAATAAAAATAAAATAAAGCTTGATAGAAGTTAATTCAAAACAATGTCATACTACCGTCACCACACCACTACCCGATTCCTTAGCCTGAAAAGTATAATATAATAAAGTGGTGAGTATATCCACATACTCAGTGGGACATGTAACAACTCATATTTAAACGCTATACAACAACTCATGTAAATGCCCGTATAATGTATCATGTATTGCACGGTGTGCTTTTACCCCAATGACCCTTTTGAATTCCGGACCCTTTACTAAGGCCATGGAATGTAATGTATCACGTATTACACGATGATCTTTTACCCTAAGGACCCTTTTGAATCTCGTACCCTTTACTAAGCCCCTCGCATATACCCTTGTGCAAGACTTGTCATACACCACGTAGTAAATTTAACATTTCAACATAACAAGTCACATATACTAGTAAAAATATTAACAATTACATTTAACCATGATAGAAATCCCTCATCTGATAAAGTACTTCCACTAAGATAGTCAAACGATAGACAATTATAAGATAACGAAGTCACGCTCTCGAGGAACTCTAATAAATATGAAGCTTTAATGAAAAATTTATTCTTTTCTCCTTTAATAAAAATATTAAACTTTTTGATGTGGAGGATAAGGTTGTGAGTTGTGGGAAAATAAATAAAAATTTGTGAGATATATATAGGAATAGTGAATAACTAGAGTTAAGATTATATCATAATAAAATAATTTATAAGATATATCTATACTCAACAACTCTAACTAAAACATATACCTTAACAAATTGGTCATATGAATTCAAAATCAATAATATTATATATATATATATATATTATATATATATATATATTCAATTATTCAGGTTTCTACATAAATCATGTCAGAAAATATTCTCATCACACACTTTTAAAAAGTACCAGGAGCAATAAACACACCAAATGGCACATGACGATATGCAAAAGTACGAAATGGACAAGTAAAAATAGTTTTTTTTCTTGATCTTCTTGGGCAACAAAAAATTGAAAATATCCATAATAATCATCAAGAAAACAAAAAAAACAATTTACCAGTCAATCTATCTGTTTAGCCTCTTTTTGTTCGTCTAAACTCGTATTTTCTGCATCTTTCTTCGTGTCGTTTTCCGTCTTTGCATGATGTTTTGGCTCGATTTATATTTCATTTTATGTTTTAGGATCACTAGCCTAAACGAGTGTTGAAATTGGAAAAGAGACGAGAAAGGATCGAGAAATGACGAAAGAGTGAAGTTTAGTGCCGAGAGAACTAATCAACGGTCGCGTAGCCTTTTAGTGGCCGCTGACTAGGCATGATACCCCAGGACGAGCCACGGTCGAGCCAACGCCAGGCCCGAGCCAGCGACCGCTAACCGCAGCAGCTAACTTGGGCCTAGCTTAACCACTCAGCGGAGGACACGGAACAGCTAGGGTCAGCGGTCGCTGACCTTTGAGCGGCCGCTAACCCCTTAAATACTCTGCGTGTTTTCTCAGTCGGGGATACCTTTTTTGACGCCTTCTTTCAGCACTACTTCCCAGACATTTTCCTTTATAGTTTTAGCACGTCTCGACCTACTGTTCTATGGTCGAGACTTTGATTTCTAGTTAGTTTCTCTAGCCTTAGATTTCGTACTTGAAGGATAGCCGATTACAACATTCAGATTCATATTTCATCTTCGGTTTTTCATTGTGGATTCAGACCTTTCCAGTTATTAATCAAGTTTGTTTTCCATTCATTATTCTGGTTTCGTTTATTGATCTAATTCGTGTAATTGTTTATGATTTCGTATACGATTTCTAAATTATTTTGAATTCACATCTCGCTTTCTTAGATAGGAAACTTATTTCCCCGTTGCTTTTCATTATATTAGATTCTACTTTCTTTTCTTATTTACATTCCTCGCCTAGTTATAAGATCTTCAACAATCCATTTTTATTGCTTTTGTTTATGAACAAAGAATCGAATTGCCCTCTTAAGTCCTCCTTGAGAAACGGCTTGGGTTGGCTTGTCATTGCTAGATGACCTCGTTTTAAATTGCAAGCTACTCGAAATAATTTTAGTCGAAACAAATTTTGGCACCGTTGTCGGCGAAGGCTTTAGGGGCTTTAATTCACTGTTCTTTTTCTTTTTATTTTTGTTTTCTTTTATTTATTATGTTTAATTCGTTCTTCTATATTGTGGTACACGTAACTTGTTTGTTAAGTGTTGTGTATGCAAGGTCGCCGCAATGCTAGAAAATCGTTGACGCCCTTCATCGACAACATTAACCGGAAGCATGAGATCCTAGCCACCGTAGAAGAAGACATCGAGCACATTGATGAATTCTCGTTATCGCATCTAGATGGCCGATGAGATTGTGGACGAAAGACCGCGCTACATGGGCGATTTCACTAGGCCCAAATTTGGCGAAACCGCTACTTTAGCCATTGTTCTTGCCACCGCAGTCCGAAACTACGAGTTGAATCCACATCATCAATCACTGCTCTAGACGTACCATGGGCTCCCGAGTGAAGACGCCTTAACTTTCATCCAAGAATATTGCACGGTGGTGTAAACTTTCCCACTTTACTCACTGACAGAAGATCAACTCAAGTTGAAGTGTTTCCCTTACACGAAGGATAGAGCTAAATCTTGGTTCTTATCTCTTCAACCTGGATCACTCACTACTTGGGCATCGGTTTGTAAGAAGTTCATGTTGCATCACAAAACTCAAGCGGTACGTACTAAGATAATGAAATTAGCGCAAGACCACGACGAGCCATTCCATGAGGCGTGGGAGAGATTCCAGGAGCTACTACAGTAGTGCTCTCACCATCAGATGGAACCGGAGATGCTATGCTAGTTTTTCTATGATGGGTTGCTCCAGACTACTCAATTCATGGTGGATTGTTCGGCAGGAGGAAATATTGCAGTCAAGAAGGCGGAAGAGATGAAATTTTTGAGACCTTAGCCGCCAACTCACAACAAAAATCCTCTCGACCGAGACAAATGGATGCCAGTGCAGTGATCGTCACTCCTGATCTCAAAAAGCAAATGGCGGACATGATGAGGGAGTTACAGGAATTAAAGATGAACTTGCCTCCATCACCGTCTGTTCAGCAAACTACACCGGAACCATGCGGAATTTGTGGCGACTTTGGCCACGTTGTAGAGGGATGTCCGTGAGTGGGAGAGATGACACCCGGAAGGACAAGTTGAGATTTATACGGCACAGGGATTCATACCCCAGCCTCAACCTCAACAAAACTCAGGATGGAAACCTCAATTCCAAGGGCATGGAGCACAAAATTTCCAAAACAGACGGCCACCGGCTCAGAACTTTCACCCTCAGCATCAACAGCAGCAATACTATCCACCGCAACCACAGTATTTTCCCCCACAACAACTTTATCCTCCACCAATGCAGCAATACCCACCTCAACTTGTTCCTCCCCAAAGATCATCCATTCAAGACAGTCTGGCTGCATTTATGCAAGAGAGCAAAAAGGTTCGAGAGGCCCAAGATGCCACAATTAATCACCTTGAGATGGCTATGGGGTAGATTTATGGCGTTGTTAACCAATTGTAGCTAAACCAGCAAACTGGGAAAATTCTGGGACAAGGACAGCAGCCTCATCAAGTGCAAGCAGTGTCCATCTTAAGGGATGGAAAAGTGGTGGATAACAAGATGGAGATACGGTCCCAAAGAAAAAGCAATGGAGAGACGTCCAAAATTGAAATTGACAAGGAGCACAGACCACCACCTGAAGTGGAGAGAAAGCAGTCCGGCGAGGAACTTCATAAGGCGGTTATTCCATACGTCCCGCCTATTTCTTATCCCAGCAGGTTAGGGAATGTCAAAAGCGACCAGCAATTCGCGGATCTTTACAAGATTCTTTCCAAAGTCATTATCAATGTCCCCCTCCTCAAAGTGATCAAGAACATCCCATCATATGTCAAGTTCTTCAAGGAGTTGATCTCAAAGAAGAAGAAATTCGACAATGAAGAGTTAGTGACAGTCTCCGAAGTGGCGAGCTCAATCATGCAGTAGCCTCTACATCCTAAACAGAGTGATCCAGGTAGCTTCGTTATCGACATCACTTTAGGAAATGGTAAGGCAGCGTCTGGCATGCCATATTTAGGAGCTGGAATTAATCTTATGTCTTATTCTATTTTTAAGCAATTAGGATTAGGTAAATTAAAACCCACTCGCATGTACCTTCAATTAGCTGATAGATCTGTGAGACACCCCCAAGGAATAATCGAAGATGTTCTTGTTAAAATTGGTGGACTAATCGTTCATGTTGATTTTGTTGTCCTTGATATAGGAGATGTGCGTGAGGACGGAGTCAAGCATACACTACTCCTAGGAAGACCTTTTATGGCTACCACGAATACTATTATTGAAGTAAAAAATAGTACCATTAAAATGTTTGTCCTTGATGAGGAAGTATCTTTTTATGCTCACCGAAATCACACCGCACATTCTGTCGATTCTATTGATACGTGCTATATTAATGCTACTAATCATTTGGTTGAGAAACCTACGTTGCAGGATTTTCATAACAAAGTCGTCGCTCAAAGAAAAGATTTGGACACGCAAAAGAAGACCGAATGAATAGAAGTTTTGAAGGGCGAGCGAGACCCGATGAGGGACCAGGTTAGCAACCGCGGAGACTGCGCCCGCGTATAGAGGCATGAAAAGTTTTTACGAGAGACATGGTCAGCAACCGCTGCACGTTCAGCGGCCGCTGACCCGGTGCCCATCGCGCACCAGCGCCCGCGCCAGCACCCAGCGCCACCTCCCTCCCAAGTAGGGATGGCAATCGGGTCGGGCGGGCGCGGATAGTGCCAAACCATTTCCGCACCCGCGAAATACACGCCCTATCACGCCCCAAATCCCGAGGGACGGCGCACGCGCCAAGGGCATGACT
>JAPKLX010000202.1:47625-125065 GCA_026898415.1 Leonotis leonurus | reverse complement strand
ACTAGTATATATAAGATAGTTAGTTTAATTATTTAATTAGTATATATGTCACGTCCCCATTTCACTTCTCTAAGTAAAATCGAGGAAAACGTGACTAAAAGAAAATACGGATAATCACACGAAACGAAACATAGATAAAAGGATGATTCATGAACCTACAACGAAAGGAAGATTTCAAAAGAGTTTAAGTGTCACGGACACCCCTAATACATCAACAGAATTTCGAAGTTTGAAATACTTAGTTCGCCACGAATGAAATAACAGAGAACAATTACAAGTCTGAACTACATAGTTCGAAGCAAGACAGATAGCTAAACAGTTCTGGGATAACAATCTGAAACAACAATCTGGCAGCGGAAACTGGATCAATATCTAGATTTACATGTATGAAGACATATAAACCACCGAGAGTAAAACATTTAAAGTTCGACAAAAACCACCGCTGAGTCTTCCTCTTCGTCATCACGACTTAACCTGCACATTTATAAATATATGCAGGGCTGAGTACGAAAGTACTCAGTAAACACATGCCGAAATCACATTCGTACTGATATATTTGCAATTGCCGTAATACAGTGCAACATAGGGATTTTGTCACTAAAGAACCTATGTTCACTAAAATTCTTGTGATCTTAAAAGTTCGACTGCGCAGTCTAAGTTCTGGAGTAATCATACATATCTGTAATTCTGTGTGTCGGGAAAGTGGCCACTTTCCGCGAACACTGAACCGGCCAACCCGCTAAGATGACTCACAGTTCTGGTGTACACTAACCTTCAAGATATAAATCTTTAAAGGTCCGAAATCGATTAAATTGTTCAACAGATACGCATCATACCAAAATATAAACATTTTCGACAATGCAATACTTCATAACATTTCAAATTCTAAAGCATTCTAAACGAAAATCATACTTTGGTACAACGCATACGATTTGATTTGTAAAGGAAAGCCTACCTGAATTGCTTCTTCGTCTAACGGTAATCTGGTGTAGGTCGACTGGATTTTCCTTTCGCCGAACCTTAATCGTAATTAAGAGGGAAAATACTCATCGTGAGTATTAATTCGTTTTAGAGAATCGAAATGAAATAATACGCTATTATTTCATAATTTATTTGATTATGCCTCTCAATTTAGAATTGAGTTTCTAGTAATGAAATTCAATTCATTAATGAAGAGTTCCAAATAACTCTCAATTTAACAAATTTTCCTAGCACTATTCGAGTTGTCCTGTCTAATTTATTTCTAATTAGATTACTAACGGTTGTCGAGATAACTACTCGAACCAATCTAATTCCAAGCCTAACGCTCTAGTCTAGTCTCTTATAAGCTAACATAATTAAATTTACCACTTACGCATGCATAGAATCGAAATCCGTCTACTAATCTCATCTTTTCTATAATTCGGTTCATCTATTAAGTTGGGGTTAATTTAACTAATCATAAATAACCCAATAAATAAATCCTTAAGATCAAAGATTTAATTAATGAAGTAATTTCTTAATTTGTTCTAATTATTTTATTAAGGCTCGTATTATGAAACGAAGACATTTATTCCGTCAAAAATATTCGTTTTACAACCCGATAGATTTTATTTCGGATTCTAGCCCGTTTATTATTATTATTATTATTATTTTGCGGCCCGATAAATTTTATTTCGGAGTCTAGATCGTCATTAATTTTGGGCTCAGATTCTATCTTCACATTGGGCCCAGTACTAAATTACCACTACCAAGCCCAATTGTTTTAAACCATTGGCCCAAATGTTGGCCCATTTCTTAAATCTTCATCCGGCCCATCCTCTTCTTTCTCTCTTAGCCCTAACCCATCATCCAGACACCACACTCTCTCCCACCTTCTCTCGCTGGATTTCTCTCCCGCTGTCTTTCCTTCTCCATCGCTTGCTGCTGTTTCTTCCTCGCCGTTCGTTGCTGTTCCTTTCCCGGTCGAAGAAGCAATGGCGCCATTTCTCTCCCACCTGGTTCTCTTCTAGGTAAACCCCTCTCCCTTCTTTTCTATATTCGCTTCTTCCAATTCGTTCCAGTTCTAGGACGTTTTTATTTGATTTAAACCAACTTCTTCAAATTTCAGTTTATTATTAGAGCTTTTAAGGGTTCTAGCTTAATCTATAAAAAAAAACAATCAAGCTTCAATTTCTCGATTTTACTTGTATTCTGCATGTGGGGTTTTCCCATTTCTTTTCTTTGATTCTACTAATGTAATCTACCTTCTGTTTCTGTTTTCTGGCCGAGGTGGAAATCGCGCGGGGAGGTCTGGAGATAACCGAAGTTCTTCCTTTCTGTCCTTTCGCCGAAGGTAAATGTCTACTCCTCTGTATTTTCGCCTTTGATGGCGATGGTTTTAGTTTTAGGGGTGTTTTGAGTCTATGAAGTTGTTTATTAGAGATTGAATGGCTTCAGAAATTTACAAGTTCCATTCTCGAATTTGAGATATAGATTTTTAAAGTTTCTGGTATTTTGGGTTTTCAAGGTTTCTGTTCTCTGCATGCTTAATTTCTTTCAATTCTCTGTTTTAATAAATCAATTAGACTATAGTTTCATTCTGAGATGAGTTGGGAATTGAAAAGGTTTTCAGTTTTGTTAAGAAATTCCGGCTGTGAATTGTTTAAGGATTTTAATCGAGTACTGACCCTTGGTCTTGTTCTGATTTGGGCTGAGGAATCTATCGCCTTGCTGGTCTTATTTTGGTCGTTTGTTGGAAAGGTTCTGGAGGTTGGTCGTTATGTGAGGTAGTTTCTGTTTTATATTCTGAGCTTTATTTATCTTACGAGTTCTTTTATCATGTTCTGGAGCTAGCACACCCATATAGATATACAGGTTGTTTCTGGGGTATGAAGTGTTGAATATAAACTGGAGACTGAATAGCATAAACTAGTTCTAGCTCTAAATCAGATTTTAAATATATATACACATACATAAGTATTTAAAGATTCATATGTTCTGTTTCTGATTCTGGACATCTATAGCAAGTACGTGTGTTCTGCAGTTAGTGCACCTAATCTAAGTTCTGAATCATATATATATATATAAAAACTATGTTCTGCATGCTTTAGCAACGTTTAAACTTTGCTAAGTACTAAAAGAACCTACTGAATGTTTTTGGGGCAGTAAATACCTTAATGCTTCTGGAACTGGGAAGGGGAAGAACCTGGGGTGGCTCCTTAGATGTGGATGAACGGTTCAGTTGAGGCTTTAGGGAACGAGGGAACTGTGTTCTAAGAACATTAGTGACAAGTTTCAACTGAGAACTTGAACATCAATTTGAAAAGAGTTACATTACCTTGCTGTTTCAAATTCAGAAGTGGGGGTGAAAGAGGGTCTCCTCTTGAGGGTTTTGAAAACTGCTTCGTGAGTGTGGAGAAGATAGAAGAAGTGGGTAGTGGTGGAGAGTATAACAGAGTGTATTTGATGAGTTGTATGCTTTGGTTTCTATGTTGAAAGTTCACTCCTAGACACTTGAGTTCAATCTATCTTACAGTCTATAACCCCTGAATTACACTAATAGCTCTCTGTATTTGTTGACTTCTGAGGTATCTTTTAATGTAGTAAATCTATTTTGGTGCAGGGATAGATTGTGAAAGATGGGAGAAGTGCAGCTCGAGCTGCTGCATTGCTGTTTCTATTCCTTTTGCCTTCACTTCCTTTGCTCTCTCTCAGGTTGTACTTAATGCAAGAAGACTTTGAACAGGGGACAAGATCTACTAGCTAAGAGTAGGATTTGTGTGGGATTTCTTGTCCAGTGTAATCGACATAGAAATATTGCAGCAGGACAGTATATATATACATATAGCTGTTAATAGACTCATAGAAACTTTTATTACATACACCATGTTTTACTTTCTATACTTAGTACTTTTAAGGCTATAGACGTGTATAACAACACACACACATATATATATATATATATATATATATATATATATCAGATGTGGTTGTTCCTTATTCATGACACACAGGTGATGAACAATGCTATGAGGTGCAATTGAATCCCTTATTTTATGCACCACATCTATATTACTCAACATTAATCTAATACTATATATTAATCATAAACATGTATATGTACATATATATAGTAAACGTGAGTGTGTGTGTTTGCTTCTAAACACAAGTGTTATTTCTTAATAGTGGATAATTAGTTCCCTATTAGATACCTCATTTAAATAATACTCAAGGCAAATATCTTAATTAGCACACCCCTTCCATTTAATAATAATTCAAACATACCTTACTAAAAGGATCTAAACTATAAATCTCCTTATACATTAGTTCTATATAGATAACAATTAGAACATCTTATATGGCATACAACCATACTACTAATTCTTTCTTTACTAGCTTGCTAAGAAAATTCAATTAAATCATCCAACTAAAATCTTAGATCAAGCATTACAATACTTTCTAGTACGTCTTATATATAATACGAATAGTTACCACATCTAGACTAGTTCATATAATATTTCATTATTCGAAAGGTTAGAATGCACGAACAAAATTTATAGCTACGAATATAATTCATAAAGTCGATTTGTAATAGGCAACGGAATTTTTTTTTATCGAAATTCTGATATAAGATAATTTGGAAAAATTTTACGGACCATTACAATATATAAGATAGTTTAGATTGTTAATTAGTATATATAAGATAATTAGTTTAGTTATTTAAATTAGTATTAATTGATTGTTAATTATATGAATTTACTTAATTAGTTAAATTGTTGAAATAGGTTAATTAATTGTTAAGTTAATTTAATTAGTGAAATTATTTTAATTGTCTAATTTGTTGTAAGTGTTAATAATTATAATTTGTGAAATTAGTTTAATTAGTGTTAATAATTTTAATTTGTGTAAGTTTAGGTTTAATTAATTGAATGTTTTTATTAATTAATTAGATTAGTTCTAATTTGTTTAATTTATGTCATAATTTAATTAATTAGATTAGTGATAATTTGTTTAATTTATGTCATATATAATTTAATTAATTTAGTTTTTTGAATTAATTAGGATTTTGTAAATTACGCGTGCCGCCTCCCGACTCATCCCTCAGCCTTTCGGAGCCGCCTTCTGCCGCTCCGGCGCCGCCACCTCCGGTGAAAGGTAATTTAATTATGTTTAATTAAATTATGTTTAATTAATTAATAAGATTAATTATGTTTAATTATTTATCTTAATTAAATTTATCTTAATAATTGTTTAGGTGAAATTGTTTAGCATTATTAATTATCTTGATTTAATTAGATTAATAATTAATTATTGCGTATAATTAATAATTGTGCAATTTAGACTAATTTAAGAAGATGTTATTATAATAATTGTTGCATTTAATAATTGAATACTTTGTTTATATTTAATTGATGTCTAATTTCTTAATTAGTTATAATTTTAATTAATTGTTTATGTTGTTAATTTAATTTAGTTTAAATTATATAATGTTTTAAATTATTTAATTTTGGTAATTTAGTATAACGATTTGCGTATATATATGACATTGGGATAGACGTAATTAATTTCTTAAGGATCTTCTCCCCTTGGGATAGATTTTGATTACGTCTTAAGGATCTTCTCCCAACAATTGTAATTGTGTTGTATGGACCTCGTTATATTTTGATATATATGTTGTTATGATTTGATGATATATGACATGCAATTCGGGACAGTTTGATGACATTAGCTGACTTGTTATACCTTCACACAGGGTATTAATTAGATGATTTGGTTATATTTGCTACAATGAGCTAAAATAGTTTTAAAAATCGCAAATAAAAATCTTGATTCTACATACAACCCTAATGACCCAAATGTCTCAAATGATCCTAATGCTTTGCATCAAACTAAATAAGCATCAATATATAATTCATAAAATTCAAATCAATGATGTACAAAACATTAAATATCATCGTAAGAATATTCACTCCATCTATTCAAGTCCAAGTAATTGGCAAATACTGTCTCGCCCTCTATTGAACTCCAAACAATTAAATTTCTCTATTCAACTCCAAATGATTTAAATTCTCCATTCAGCTCTATTCAACTTCTATATTCAACTCACATATAAAACAATCTCCTTTCATTATCACAAAAAGTAATTCCTTATGTCATTATTATCTGTGTAATTTAATAGATCACTAATAGTCTTGCCCTCTCTGTAACTAATTAAACTTTGTTTCTGTATTTCAATAGTACTTATTAACAGTCAGGGTTATAAAAAATGAGTCGAGATTGGATGTATCTGCGTTTACTTCCGAACGGGGGATTTAATCCGCACTTCCTTGCTGGGCTTGACGAGTTCTTAAGATTTGCAAGTAGTCAGCCTCAGTTAATGGATGGAGAAAAAATCAAGTGTCCATGTGTGAAGTGTAAGAATATATACTTTAGAAGTACAGATGTTGTACAGCTTCATCTGGCTAAAAAGGGTTTCACACAGGGTTACGAGATCTGGAGGTTTCATGGTGAAAATGAAATACCTTCATATGCTCAAGAAACACGTGTCGACATAGATGTAGAACCCGAGGAAGAGTACGGGACATACCACGCGATGGTTCATGATCTCGGGGGTCCCTCTTTCCACAACCCAGACACAGAGGAAGATCCAAACGCTACAGCAAAGTTGTTGCACGAGTTGTTGGATGCTGCCGATCAAGAGTTATACCCTGGGTGTAAGAACCACACTCAGTTGTCTTTTGTGGCTCGTCTGATGACTTTGAAGGCCCGTTCTGGGATGCCACAAAAATATTTCAACGAGTTGTGTGTGTTATTGAATGAGGCATTCCCAGATCACCACAAAGTGCACATGAATTACTACAGCACACAGAAATTGCTACGGGCAATGGGTTTACCTGTAGAAAAGATAGATTCGTGTAGGAATCATTGCATGATCTATTGGGAGGGGGATTCCCATCTTG
Organism: Leonotis leonurus; assembly: GCA_026898415.1. Classification (NCBI taxonomy): domain Eukaryota; kingdom Viridiplantae; phylum Streptophyta; class Magnoliopsida; order Lamiales; family Lamiaceae; genus Leonotis; species Leonotis leonurus. The sequence goes on along the minus strand of JAPKLX010000202.1, from coordinate 118,145 downwards.
TGAATTGCAAATTTTGCAATGAAAGCCGATACAAAGATAGGAGTCGGGGACGTAAACAAGTGTCCTTTAAGAAGATGTACTACTTCCCTTTAACACATCGTTTACAAAGGTTGTATGCATCTAAAGCTACGGCCGGCGACATGATCTGGCATTCAACCTCAGTTGATGATGGTGTTATGCGCCATCCTGCAGATTCGCCGTCGTGGAAGCACTTTAATGTGACTTACCCGGGTTTTGCAGCGGAGCCACGGAATATACGATTAAGACTGTCAACAGATGGTTTTCAACCGTACGGGCAATCGGGACAACAGTACTCATCCTGGCCTGTTATCCTTACTCCTTACAACTTACCTCCGTGGTTGTGCATGAAAGAACAGCACATGTTTCTCACAGTGCTTGTTCCTGGTCCCCGAAATCCAAAAGATAAGATAGATGTTTACCTACAGCCACTTATATCTGAACTCAATCAATTGTGGACAGTCGGTGCCCATACTTATGACGTTTCAAGAAGACAAAACTTCCAGATGCACGCAGCATTGATGTGGACCATTAGTGATTTTCCGGCGTACTCGATGTTGTCTGGTTGGAGTACAGCCGGAAGATTAGCTTGTCCTCGATGCATGGAACAAACAGAAGCATTCTCTTTAACACATAGCCGGAAGCAGTCATGGTTTGATACACATCGCAAGTTCCTACCTTACGATCACCAGTTCAGGAGGAATAGGAGGGCTTTTAGAAAGAATAAGATTGTTGCAGATGATCCTCCGGAGAGGAGATCAGGGGAAGAGATGCTTTATCAGATTGAAGATTTGGGACTAGTAAAGGTAACCGAAGATTATGATGATAATAACAAGCGCATCTTAAGACAAGTTACCACTGGATGGCGGAAAAAGAGCATCTTTTGGGACCTTCCGTATTGGAGTTCTCTGCTCATTCGACACAATTTAGATGTTATGCATATTGAAAAGAATGTGTTTGACAACATTTTCAATACTGTTATGAATGTCCAAGGCAAGACAAAAGACACGGCAAAGTCGAGGGAGGAACTCATCCTCTATTGTCATAGACCCCAGCTGATGCGTGACCAGTACACTAATAAATATCCTAAGGCATGCTATATACTTGACAAAAAGGAGAGAAAAGTCTTGTGTGAGTGGGTGAAAACCCTTAAGTTTCCTGACGGTTACGTCTCAAATATGTAATGCATACTTAGTGGAGGAAGCCACTGCTTTCTGTTCCTATTATTTTGAGGATCATGTAAGTATGAAACATAGAGAGGTGCCTCGCAACTACGTTGGAGGATGTTCTACTAGTGGGGTAGAAGATCAATCAGACTTGCCTTCTGTATTCAAACTTGCCGAAACTGGTTTTGGAAAAATAACGAAAAGATCGTTGGATCCAAGGGAATATAGAGCTACGCATCTATATGTACTCCATAATTGCGTGGAGATCGATCCATATATCAAGTAATCTTTTACAAATCATATTATACGATTATTTAATGCAATATGTGGTTTTTATCAACTAATATGTTCTTTTCTATGAAGGGAATACGAATCACATCTCAGACACTCAAATCCATGAATAACTGACATGGACATTGACAAGAAAATGTCTACAGAATTCCCTGAATGGTTTTGCTCCTATGTGAGTCAAATTTTCACTAAGATACTTGAAATTATTTAATTAAGTACTATATAAGGGACATACAACTCCATAACTTGATAAGTATAAACTTCTGTGTGATGTAGGTACAAAATTGTGTAACTGATCCTGTTATGTGGGACATTGCACGTGGACCTTCACCAATGATTACATCATATCATGGTTATTTGGTGAATGGTTACAAATTTCACACGATATCACATGGAACTCACAAAGCAACTATGAGTAGTGGTGTGTGCATAAAAGCGGGTAACTATGGGGACTCGAGTCAGATGGATTTTTATGGACAATTAGTCGAAGTGTGCGAGCTCACATACCCAGGATTACACAATAAGAAGGTCGTTCTCTTCAAGTGTGACTTGTTCGACACCTCTCCGGCCGGTACAAGGGTTGATACACAGTTCAAATTAGTGTCTGTAAATCATACGCGCAGACTTAGAAAATATGAACCATTTGTATTAGCCATTCAAGCTACACAAGTGTATTACTGTTCATATCCGAGTATGAACCAACAGTGTAGAGAATGGTGGGAAGCTTGTTCTATAAAGGCAAGGGCCACTATCGATGAGTCTCGAGCGGATGTGTCTACGTTGGAGTCACCGTTTCAGGAGGATGATGTCGCTCATGTGGTAACTACTGTAGATGTAGATGATATTACATCAGTTCACCGAGACGGTGAACATATAGAAATTGAAGATGATGATGACCACGTGGACTCTGATAATGTCCTCGAAATAGAAGATGAAGATGACGAGGATGATGAATATCAAGAGGATGAAGCTTCAGATGACGAGGAAGAAGATGAAGATGAGAAGGATGACTATGAAGATGAGAATGAGGAAGATGAAAATGATAACGATGAAGAGGACGAAGATTAACACTTTGTGTAGAAAACTTAACACATTCAAATATTATATTATTAATTATAAATGTAACTTGTAATTATATGTTCAATATAAACCTTCTATCATGAATCTTATTTATCTATTTATTTTCAACATAATAGATGTCTTACAGTCGGCGAGAGGATGTGGGGACTCCTCGTGGTAGGGGTTCACGCCGATCACAGCTCTCCCTTGGACGGGGTAGTTCCCCGGGCTCATCGTCTGGATATGAGTCCGGGACCGGCGGTCTGAGCCACCATATTGGTGGCATACACATAGGCGGTCCGTCTTCTGGCTCTGACGGTGATGGTCAGATGGAGCGTAGACCCACAGGTGACTTTGTTCTATTTGTGAGTGAGCTGGGGTACGTAAATTCAATCACATCTTCAATTTTGACAATTATTTAATTAGTCATTCAAAAATCTAACATAAATCAATCTAAAATTACTTATGCAGGGGATTTTACCCGCATGCCGACCCGGCAGATTACATTTGGGAACTATTTAAGATAGTTCCCAACCCGACTGGCTACAGTTGGAAGCTCACGCCTGAGGACGTGAGACAGCGATATTGGGAGGAGTTTAAGGTTCGAAAATTTACTATTACTTTCAAATTCATTCTTAATTATAACTTATAACTACAATTTTTAACATACATTTTCAATGCTAGAAAAAATTTACTTGGGAACCGGCACTCGATGCCAAGATTCGGGAGCTATGGTATAATAAGATCCGGGAGAGATATAAGGATTATATCTGCGGGATCAAGAGGAGGAGGAATGATCCGCCAGCCAGAGGTGGGAAGCCTGGGTGGTAGACTGATGATGTGTGGATGGGTTGGCTCGCTTACTGGTCCCGGGATGATGTTGTGGCCAAATCCCGGGATAATAATATACTTTAAATAATAATTATAATTATGTGGTACAATTTTAATTCATATACACATGTTTCAATGACACAACTCCATTGTGATTTGATGCATAGGGTCGTGAGAGGGGACTAGCTCCCATTTCGTGCATGTTCGACTCCTTTCTGGACGAGCATCGATATGCGGACGGGACATACACCGATCCGAAATCTGAGGCGATAGCGGTAAGTTTTAATTTAAATCTAATATATATATATATATGTATTAGATTTTCAATATTTATAATATGTATACTAACAAATGTTCATTTCTCGTTTACATGCATGCAGACTGAGGTGTTTCGCTGTGCTGACGAGAAGCGGGCCCAGCTACCCGAGGGGGACCACGATGCAGTCGACATCAACGAGCTGTATCTAGAGGTTCTTGGTGGCCCGGACAAGAAGAAGAGGATGTTCGGCACGGAAGGCGCGGCGAAGACCTTGAGAGCATCCAGATTCAGGGGATCCTCGTCCACATCACGCGCATCCAGAGACGAGGTTGAGGAGCTGCGGCGCCGAGTCGAGGAGCAGGATCGTGAGCGCCGTGAGTACCTTGCTGAGCAGCAGAGATTGGCTGAGCAGATGGCGTTCATGCAGTCTCAGTATGCCGACATGATGCATTGGATGCAGTCTCAGCAGGGAGGAGGTAGTGCACCCTTCTTTCCCTCTTATCAGCCTCCCCCGTCTGATGCCCCTCCCCAGTTTCCTCCTGATGATGACTACGATTCGTAGATGATACTGATACACTTTACTATTATTTTATTTTATGGTTTGTCGTGGGATGTTACTGATACAATTAATTATTTTGTTCATTATATGAAATCCGCGTTCATTTTGAATTTCATTTGATTGGTTCAATTTTAAATTATTGTTCAATGTTGGATTATGTTTGTATTGTTTGTTATGACACGTTTTAGGTAATGAATAGTTAAAAAAAATTATTTATTAAAATAAAAAAAAAATACCTGGCGACGGACTGCAATCCGTCGCTAGGTCAACGGTCAACGCAGTCCGTCGCCAGTAACGACGGATTAAATCCGTCGTTAGCTTTCCGGCGCCGTCAACGTCCTCCGGTAGACTCTGACGACGGATTTTAGTCCGTCGTGTCTAACGACGGATTTTATCCGTCGTTAGTCCGTCGTTAGCTAACGACGGACTGTATTTTCCGTCGTCCGATGAGCTAACGACGAACGAAATACAGACGGAAAAAATCCGTCGCCAGTCCGTCGCTAGCCCTCTGGGACGACGGATTTCTTCTCCTCACGACGGATTTTTCCGTCGCCAGAAGGGTTTTTTTTTATAGTGATTAACTTAATTTGTATGGTTATATTGTAATTAATTTAACAAAATAAACACAATTATGGCAAATAATGCTTTATGTGTTTGTGGTTTTTTTTTTAACATTTTCCAGACCTATTAACACAATGAAGAAGTACATAATTCACATTTTCTGTTAAAGCTAACGAGTTGAATTTTCTATGTAAATTTTTAATAATAAATGGGTATTTCATGCAAATTAATAAACACAAGCATGTTTGGTGCATATTTTTTAAAATAGAAGATAGTTTCATGTACATTTCCCTCAACAATGTAGATTTAGTTTAATTTTATTCAAAGCAGTATTAATTCATCTCAATCAAATAAGGTATAAAATTATTTTATTAATATTTAATGCCGGTTTTTAATTTTTTCAAAATTTGTGTATGGCATTTCTTATTTCAACCTAATATTTGATTAATCGTAAATGCGTAATAATGCAAAACCCAAAAAATTTGTTTTGCAGACTTTTATAGATTTAAGTAAATTACAAAATGAGTTATGAATTGAAGCAAATTAAACCTAATTATTTCCATCTTGTTCCTAACGTATTACTTGATACATTTTAAGTAAAACGATGCATAAACAAGCAAGAAATCTCTCTTCCAATATTCCAACCATGTCTCAGAGAAAGTAAGCCACATGCATTGACAAAAACCCTTAGGTGGAAGCCATAAAATCTCGATGCACATGCACTCTGCAAAATGGCAAACTCAATCTAATTATGTGTCAATCCCAAACACACCCTCTTTTTCACTATAAATCCCCACCACTACCCCACATATAAACCCACACCAACACACAATTTTCTGAATATTTATCTAGGTTTCAGCCATGGCTAAAACCTTCCTCTCAGCTCTCAGCCTTGTCCTTCTCCTCAGCTCCGCTGCCGCCATCCGAGGCGGTAGCAGCAGTGCTGGATACTGGCAGCAAGGAGAGTGCAACATCAATAGAATCCACGCCCAAGAGCCGTCGTTCCGCTTCCAATCTGAAGGCGGATTGTCGGAATTCTGGGATCACAGATCAGATGAGTTCCAGTGCGCCGGTGTCTCATTGCACCGACATACCATCAGAAGCAGAGGCCTCATGCTGCCTGCATATCACAATGCTCCAGTTCTCGCCTACGTTCTTCAAGGTTTAATATTTATAAATGAATTTTATTATTCTTATTAACTAATTTCTTGGGCATTTTGTTATTATAATTTTCTTTTTAATTTTAGTAAATGGATATTTTCATTTTTAATATACTTAGTAAATTCTTTTTTTAAAACTGCGTCTTGAATCAAATTAAGAGAAAATTCATGAGGGGATAGAGTACCATTTTTTGAAAATTCTAAATATATTATAATGTTGTTATAATTTCTAAATACATTATTTAAGTAGAAAAACTTAAATCATTTGATGAACTTGCATGCTTCGCAAGTCATCTAAAATATTGCGGCGGAGTCAGATTAATAGAGTCATTAAACCCTGCATAAAGTCTATAAGAAGAGGAGTTATTAAACCCTGCATAAAGTCTATAAGAAGAGGAATTGTGATAAGATAAAAACAACTTAAAATTATAAAATAATGAATTAATAATTAGATTAGTTAAAGATGTACTAACATAATATTCCTTCTGTCCAATAAATTAATTATATTTTTCCAAAAATTAATTATATTTATATTTTTCCACATGGGAAGACTAAATGTTCATTTAAATTTTTTTATTTATATAAGGGCACTCGTCACAATTATTTTACACTAACTTAATATAAAATATTATTGTACATAACTAATTACAACTTAATATAAAAAAATTAATATGAATAAATATTAACGTGGTTTAAACTCCACTAATTATAACTCACTATAGATATTATAACTCACTAGGACGAGATAATATGTGTTCTATCTTCTATATTCCATAATTAAATTTTAATTTATTTTCTAATTTTATTTTTTGATTTTAATTTTATATGTTTTAATTTAATTTTTTACATAATATTAGAGTTCATCCCACCTAAAATAAAGTTTATAATTATTTTTTACTCTCTTCGTCCACTAAGTATTTGCACACTTGAGTTTGACACCGATTTTAACGAATGCTATGAATGTATTGTGAGTGAAGTAAGGTCCACAATATTGATTAACTAAATATATATTAACTAAATATGTGTATTGTGAGTGAAGTAAGGTCCACAATATTTATTAACTAAATATATATTAACTAAATATGTGTATGTGGGTAAAAGAAAAATTAGTGGTTGATTGATAAATAAATTAAATACATTATGCGTGGAGAGGGTCTCATGTTATTTATAGTTAAATATGTAATATGAGTGATTAAAAAGTTAATAGTGGGTCTAAAAATAAAATATGTAATATGAGTGATTAAAAAGTTAATAGTGGGTCTAAAAATAAAAGTGTATAATTATTAAAAATAAAAGTGTATAATTATTAAAAGTAGAAGTGTCCAAGTTTTTCTTGGATGCAATAAAGTGCAAAAATGTAAGTTGCAAAAATGTAAGTTTTTTTTTCCTGACGAAGGGAGTAATATTTAATATCACTTGTAATTAATTTTTAAGGTTCATAAATTCAAAACAGAGTATGTAATTTTTAAAATTTTTGAATTTTTAAATAATTGTTAATTATGATTTATTATATTATAATAAATTTTTTATTTTTAAAAATTATTAATTAAACTAATAAATTTAATTATGGGACATGAAATATAAAACACAATTGTGGAAGTATCTCATCCCCTATAGATAATACAATTTAAAATAATATAAAAATATTAACAATTAGGTAGGGGTGAGCATTCGGTTCAAACCGAACCAAACCGAACCGAACCGAACAACACCGAAATCGAATTGACCATAAAAACTCGAACCGAACCGAACCGAATTAGACCCTCAAATCGAACCAATATAGTTCGGTTTGGTTCGGTTTGAACTGAATTTTTTTTTAATTCCTGTAAATTAAACACATGAAGGTAGTATATATATTATCTATTGTATGTATTATTTATTATAAATAAAATATTTATATAATATTATATATATATATATATATTAATATATATAAATCTATTGTATGTATTATTTATTATAAATAAAATATTTATATAATATTATATATATATATATTAATATATATAAATCTAATTCGGTTCGGTTAATTCGGTTTCGAACCGAAATTTTTTGGCCAAACCGAATAACAATTCCGTTTGAGAATTTCAAACCAAACCGAAACTGAATTGCTAAAAAACCGAACCAAACCGCCAAATTCGGTTTGGTTTGGTTCGATTTTCGGTTATGGTTCGGTTTTGCTCAGCCCTACAATTAGGGGTGTGATCATTCAGGTATTTGGTTCGATTTTGCCAAAAATCGAATCAAACCAAATTAAAGTTCGGATTGAAAAAAATAACCAAACCAAACTAAAATTACCAAATTTATTTCGAGTTGGTTAGATTTGTCCAAATATTTTATTTTGTAAATAATTTCGTTCAATTTTAAAATAATTAATTATTAAAACATAATCCTATACATATTTTATTTCGTAAATAATTTCATTTAATTTTAAGAATATTAATTATTAAAACCTAATCATATATATATATATATATATATTTAATAACTTCTATGTAGTAGAAAATAAAAAAAATAAAAGATTTAAAATTAAAAATTATAATAAAAAATAATCAACTTTTCTTCAATGATTTTTCAATTTCAAATGATAATAAATGTTGCATAATTTATTAATTATTATAATTTTATTTGTTCTAAATTTAAAAAATATTAGAGTATTACATTTAGTTTCTTACATAATATTTAAAAATATATATAAATATAAGATAAAATATAACTAAAAATAAAATAAATATATTATTTAATAAAAATACAAAATATATTATAACAGTAATAAAATAATTCGAATTTTTGAGTTTTTCGGTTTGGTTTTGACTATATCCGAATCAAATCAAATTCAAATAAAAAATAAAACCAAACCAAACCAAAAAACTTAAATAATCGAACCAAATTTAATATTTCGATTTGATTTTTCGAATTTAGTTAATTTTGTTCACTCCTATTTGCATCTATGGCGCTTTAATAATTAGAGGTTTGCAGGTAAGGCGATTTTTGGGCTCGTTATTTCGGGCTGCCCCGAAACATTCGAGTCGCCTAGGCAATCTTCGGAGGGCTTAAGGGGAGGTGAAAAGTTCAAGGACCGTCACCAGAAAATCGAGTACTTGAAAGCGGGCGATGTCGTTGCTATCAGAGCTGGAGATGCTCACTGGGCTTACAACAATGGCGATGAAGAACTCGTCGTTGTTGTTTTGCAAGACAACACCAACAACGCCAACCAACTCGATCAAACCCCAAGGGTAACATAATTATATTAATTATTATTGTTTTAAGATATTAATTAAAATACTGAAGTACAATTCTATCTGCCCATGCTTTCGACGTTCATTCCACATGCAGTGAATTTCATGGATGATGAAACTTCCCTGTCATCATTTATAACTAAAATGAATAGATAGTGAATTTATCTTCTAAGTTTTATGTATTAAAAACTTACAATTTTCCAACTTTCTTTAAATGTTCGATTCGAAGAACTATTCTAGATTATATTTTTTCTGTCCAATGATGTGAGTGCGTAATTCTTCCTCATGGTGATTACATTTGAGGTGCTGTTCTTATATAACATATTTATGAGGCAAACGAAAAAAATAACTAAGGAAAGAATGATGAGTGTGTGTCTGTTTGTGTTACAGTCGTTCATGCTGGCCGGAAACCCGGAGATGGCGCAGCAGCAGCAGCCGTTCAGAATCAGAGGCGAGAAACAGCACCAGCACGAAATGGGGAACATTTTCCGAGGACTGGACGTTGAGAGTTTGGCGGAGGTGTTCGATATCGATGAGGAGACTGCGAGGAAACTGCAGAGTGAGAATGACGAGAGAGGCCCCATTGTGATGGTTGAGAGAGGATTACAGGTCATTAAACCACCATCCTTATCTTCATACTACCCCAGAAACGGCATTGAGGAGGAGACTGCATGCGGCTTCAAGATCCGAGAAAACATCAATAACCCGTCACGAGCCGACTTCTACAACCCGCAGGCCGGCCGCTTGTCGACCGTCAACGAATTCACCTTCCCCCTCCTCAAATTCCTTCAGCTCGGCTTCTCCAAGGGCGATCTTTACGAGGTAACCTTTTTTCTTTTATCAAATAGATAGATAGTGAGAAATTTTGGAAAATAGAACAAAGTATCGAATCCTTTAAATGGCTCACGTTTTCTTTCAATGAGGCATGGAATTTACAAATGACCTAGGTAGGTGTTGAGGGGTTTCGTTGGAAAATTTTAATCTTTAAAATTTAAAATCATGTCTAGAAAGACAGTCTGATTTCTAATTCCAAAACAGTGATATTATTTGTGAATTTAATTGAAAGTTTTGTCTCTTATCCTTCAAAAATACTTCATGTAAGAGTAAAACTAGAATATTCATACTTGAAGGGTGTGTAATATTGTATATTTATGAAAAAGGTGTAATACTTGAATTAATACTAAAACATATATATTGTGGTTGATTCAAGATGAGTATTCAATTTTTTTGTAAAATTCCTTAATGTAAATTATTCATTAATTTTTATGTGACTTGTACTAATTCACAAAAGAATTAATCAATATCATCAGAATGCAATCATGGCGCCATACTGGCTGGTGAACTCCCACAGCATAATGTACATCACCCGCGGCGAGAGCCGGATTCAAGTGGTGAACCACAATGGGCAGGCGGTGTTTGAAGGTCCGGTCCGTGCCGGGCAGGCGCTCGTTGTGCCCCAGAACTTTGCGGTGGTGAAGCAAGCTGGCGAGCAAGGGTGCGAGTGGGTGGCCTTCCAAACTAACAGCAACGCCATGATTAACACTCTTAGCGGCCATACCTCCGCCTTGAGCGCTCTCCCCCTCGATGTCGTGGCCAACAGCTACCAGATCTCGCGGGAGGAGGCAGAGAGACTCAAGTTTTCGAGGAAGGAGATATTGTTTTATAGCACCTCCCCCAGCAGAAGCAGGAGATCCGTTGCTTCTGCTTGAATCATGTAATGAAATCCCTAGCTAGCATGATTTCATGAATATTAATGGGTTTTTAACTTTTAAGTAGGGGAATAATAATCAGGGATGGATGCATGTACTTTAATGTAATGTAATGCAATCCTATATCCACTCTATTTCGGGTATCCACAATCATCTACATTCTCCAAAAGAAATAGCCAAAAAATAATTATTTACTTATATACTCTACTAGTAACCGATCCAAATCGTTTGTTTTTTCTTTTTCTCAAATTAATGACCATTATTTTATTTATTGTCTTTTAATTTGATTCAGTCATTTTATTATCTAAAAAGTTAGTGGAATAATTTTTATATTCATATAACCTGCAAGATCCCATTAAAATTAGTGTTTTAAAAATCGGACCGGACCGATCGATTCGATCAATTTAACTGCAAACCGGCCAGTTAACTAGTCCTGGTTATGCTAAGTCCGGATCAATCCATTGACCCAATGTGAACTGGCAAGAACCGATGATCTGGAGACCGGGTTCATTGGATCTTTTTAAACTTTAGGAAAAATATAGGGCATTGCCCATATATAGTCACTTTTCAAATGTAAAAGTAAATAATAGCCAAAAAAAAGAAGTAAAAATTAGTCACACTTAAAAAATTTCCCTTCATTTACTTAAGTTTAACACGAAAATTGGTCATGTGATTATACGAGCAAAACTTGTCGTGCTCGTGTAATTTCTTTAGTATGTTATCATCTTTGTCGTGTGATTACACAAACGTAATAAAGACTCGTCGTGGTCGTGTAATTACCTTATTATGCTCGAATTTTGATTGTGTGATTACATGAACAAAACCAAAACTTATCATGCTCGTGTAATTTATTTAGTATGTTATCATGTTGGTCATGTTATTACACGAACATAATCAAAACTTGTCGTGCTTGTGTAATTTTTTTAGTATGTTATCATCTTGTTCATGTAATTACACAAACATAACCAAAACTCATCGTGCTCGTGTAATTACGAACATCAATGATGACAGCAGTGATGATAGCTGTAGTGGCGGCGATGGCAACAGCGGCGACGACAACGGCGCCGATAATAATTGATTATGGTGGCAACAAGGAGTATGAAGTATAGTTAACCTAATTTTTCAAATTTAATTAAAAATAAGGGATAAGTGACCCCTCAAGCATGACGATCAGATCAAAATGGATGTCCATGTTAAAATGTTTTGCTCCTTATTGGATAAGTGACCCCTCAAGCATGACGATCGGATCATTTGCTATGTAAGCGCAATGACACATGGTTAGTGTACACATGGGTTTGTGTGGGTTGTCCCCATATATTCTCGAATGAAGTCAGTTTAGGTAAAGTTCCCAACTGATAAAGGACATAAATGATGGTGTAATACCCTTAAATTTTAATTAGTACTTAATTGAGAATTAGAAATTTAATAAGGCTTTGCATCCTTAAGAAATAAAAAAAAAATAGAAAATTTTAAAATTTTAAGGTACTTAGTAGTAATTAGTGAAGATAGGTGATCTAAGTGTGACTTAAGCATGATCTAGAAAATGCTAGCATATTATGGAGAGATAACCATAAAAAAAAAAGAGAATTCTCTAATTTTCTATAATATGGTAGAAGTGATGAATAATCATCCTAATTAATTAATTCCAGATGAAATTAATTATTACCTATATAAAGACCTAGTATGTTATTATTCATGATAACCACAAAATTCTCTCTTCTCATCCTCCCCAAATTTTCGAAAATCACCCTTTTCTACACTAAAAAATGTTCTTGTCCTATGATCATTAGTGTAATTTCAAGCTATATCAAGTCATGAAGCTTAGTTAGTTGAAGGTAAATGGTAATCTTCTATCATGCTTATGTGTTTTAATTTTGATAAATTATGATTTTGAAGCATGATGAGAGAGGATTGGAAATTTGAAAGTATTAGTGAAGTTTCTTGTTGTTTTATGATTAAATCATGCATAAAGTGAAAAGTATGTAGAAATAGGATGAATTAGATGAAGATATAACCCCTAGGGTTTGAGTTTAAATTTATGTTAATAATATTGTGATGCTATGCTTAAATTAAGTTTATAGTTATGTAATTAAGCATGTTTAAACATAAGGTTAGAAAGAAATTTGATGAAAATCAAAATATAGATGTTGGTGTAATTTTCAAAAATTAGGGATAAAAGAGCTATGGAGATCTTATTTTATTTGCCTCAATTAACTTGATATATGAACTTTGTAAAGCATAATAAGTGATATATATAAATTATTTAGATTTTTCCAAGATTATATGTAAAAGTTGGGAAGGGTTAGTTCGTGTATTCATATGATATGTTGTGTTTAAGGTATAATATGCTTAATCTTCCTTAAATATTAGGAAAAGAAATTGAAGAGCATGTAGTAAAATAAGTTGTTGAATGATAATATGTTGAAACATAAAGAAGTGGCATAGTAACATAAATATGATAAGTGATTAATATAGCACAAAAAAATAGAAGGATGCAATACCCGAAGAACTTATAGTTTTAGTTGATAATCAAATGAATTATAAGAAGAAGAAGGAAATTACGAACTGATGATTTCATAGAAATGAGTATGGTTTTCTTATTCTTAATTGTGTTTTATTAATTTAAGTTACAGCTGAGAAGGGAAAAGAAGTAAAGAAAGAAGGAGATGAAGTCCTGATTATATAGATTAAATCATTCAGGTGGGCTTTCGAACTAAAGAATGCACGTACTAAAGAATTAATTGTGTATTGATATGTTGTTATGTTTAAAAAGGTTTGGCTTGCCTGTTTTGAGCATGTTGCATTTTACCTATCTACAAGAGAATTACGATATCGGCCTTATGCCGGACGAGCTGTCGGTAAAGGTTTGTGTACACATTGGACCGTGAGTCAGCGAGCGGGTTGGCCGGTCAGAGTGTTTGAGAGGGAGGCCTACCTCTCAACACATGCGAGTAGATATGGTATTACAAATATCAAATAATTGTCTACAGACACATGACATGCATATTCAGCTTTTATTTTATTTTGAGCATGAAAGATATATGTTTAAAGTAGCGTATGCAGGTTATTTTTTAAAAGTCATGTGTATGCTAAAGTTGGCAAGTCAACAGTATAGCTCTAAGAGCAAGTTTTAAATATTTTTGGCATGTGTCCACTGAGTGCTTTATGTACTCATGCCCTGCATGTATTTCTAAACGTGCAGGTTGAGCTCGGAGATGGCAATGGAGATGAACACTATAGCATACTTTTGATATGTAAATATTGAGTGTGATTTATCGTTATTTTGTTAAAACCTTGTTCGAAAACAGAACTCTGTAAGCCCTGAGTTATATGTCGTCACACATATAGCTCATCCACTATTTCCGATGCTGAACTTTGTTTCCTTTTTTGTTGTTTTGGATGCTAACCTGAATGTTTGGTACGATTATGTTTTGCTAGCTTATAAAATATTTGTTGGTATTTTCCTTTGTGAATCATCATCTTCAACCATTTAATCATATTGTCTGAGTTTTTGTTTTGGTAAATTGAAACCATAGTTCATAAACAAAACAGGGCAGCGTGTTGAAATTTCTTTTTCGTTCGCTTCATCTATCCAAATTCTATCAAAATTGGTATCATTTTAAAGATATTCTCGATACCTTTCTAACGGTACCTTCCGATGACAAATCGGAGTCCAGATGAGTAAGATATGATCCTTTGAAGTTAGCGTGTCAAATCTACCCTGATGGTTCCTGCGAAATTCACGATTCAATTTATCCATTAGATTAAATTTCATTTCCAAGAGTTCTTTTTTTTGTAACCGAGTCATGGTCTAATTACTTAACTAAGATATGGTTAAGAAATTGGACTGTGACAGATGGACCTCTATGGGTTGTCCCATATGTTCATAGAAGGGTATCTAATGTCAATATTGAGTTAAGGAAAATGAGTACTCAATGATTTTGGTATGCATAGAATGACATTTCTGCTTTAAAACTTTCTGTGTGATACTGTGAACATGAATATTCATTTTAAGAAAATGATTTCACAAAAGGTTTTTAAATGGCATAACCCACGGGGTACATTAGTACTCAGCCATGCAAAATGTTTTCAAATTGTTTTGCAGATTGAGCGGCTGGTGGTGTCATGCGAGGCTAAGGAAAAGGGTTGTTGCAAATTGTTATGTTATATATTCCGCTGCCAAGTTCATGATCTTTTCCAGTCTCTGATTCTTAATGTTATTGGCTTCATGACAATAAAATGATCTATTGTTCATTCACGAGAATTACTATTGTCTATTACATGCATTCATGTTCATATGAGAGCTTAGACGTAGTCGGCCCCTCTTGGACGCTCAACTCTTTTATCCCTTGTGATGTTGTCGTGCAGTAACGACCACACTTGGTGAGTTGGGTGAGTGACTCCTTTTGGAGAGCCAAGCTCACTAACCTCCGCCCTTTATTGGCGACTCCTATTAGAATGATTTGGCCGCTTGGGATTCTGGATTACCGCTCCCATGTTACGAGCTATAATCTCCAATCTCATCTTGCATTGCATCTCTTTGCATTTGATTATTCATTGATCATGACATCATTGTTGACTATATCTATTGGTGGATATATTCGTTTCTCTTCCTCCATTCAGATTAGTCTTAGTTATAAAAGAGTTACTGTCCATTTTTCAATGACAATTCTTCCAACACAATTTCGTTCTATGTCCCCCTTTCTTCCCCGCTTCTTTTCTTTTCCCTCAGTCACGCTTTGGCGCGTGCGCTGTCCCTTGGGATCGGGGCGTGACAGTGCATTAATCTATAGATATTATTATAATTATTCACTAAAACATGATATAATGAGTCGTTCATTAATTAATGGCAGGTATTAGTGAGCATATCTCCTCTTTAAAAGGAGTCATTTATCCAACTCACCAAGACAATATCACGAGGAGTCCAACGTCCAAGAGATGCACATTACTAATAGATAATATAAATTATCATAAATGAAAAACCAATCATTTTTTGTAATGAAACTAATAAAAGATAAACTTAAAATTGACAGAGAAATACATAAAATGACATTCATGAACAACTATTTCCTTAGTCTAGCATGACCCCACTAACCGTGCAATCTGGAAACAATTTGAAAATATTTTGAAGGGATGAGTGCTAATGTACGCCGTGATTATTCCATTTAATAAAAATTGTGAAACCATTTTTTGAAAAGAATATTCATACCTAAATAGCATTATTTGACTAAAATTGTTTCGAGTCGCTCGCAATCTTAACGAGGTCGTCTAGCAATGATAAGCCAACTCAAGTCGTATTCTCAAGGAAGACTTAGCAGAGAAATTCAATTCTTTGTTCAATATAAAAACAAGTAAACAATAATTTGTTTGTCTTATAAGAAAGTAAAATACGCAAAGTAAATTCTAAACTAATAAACGAAAGTATAATCGAAAGACATGGAATATAAATAAGATAGAATGTAAACTCTAAACTAATGGAACTCAACGTAGAAACGAATCGTCTAAATAATCTAATTAAGAAAACAAGATGCGAAAAAAGAGTGCGAATAACTTTGAAATCAGAATTAAAAAAAATGCGGAAAGTACTTGGGAAATTCAGATCGAAAGGCGCGTAGAATAAATGAATAAAATAAGAGAATGAAAGCATAAACAAATAAACAAACTAAATAATAAACGACACCGGAATAATAAACAGAAAACGAACTTGATTCATAACTGGAATGGTCTGGAATCCACAATAGAAACTGAAGAAGAACTACGAACTAGAATGTTGTGATTGGCTACCTTCGAGTACGAATTCAAAAATTAGAAACGACTAACTAGAAATCAAAAGTCTCGACCCTAGAACACGAGGTCGAGACGTGCTAAAAATATAAAGGTAAACGTCTTGAATGAAGGTCTGGAAGAGATCTGGAGAACGGTGTCTCGAAAAAGGTGTCCAAACGCGTCGGGTATTTATATCATAGAAGGGATGTCAGCGGCCGCTTAAGATCAGCGACCGCTGACCTCAATTGTTCCATGTTTCCCACTGAAGTGGTTAGCGGTGGCCCGAGTCAGTCACTGGCCCGAGCTTCCCGCTGGCTCGGCCATGGCTTGGTCTGGGACACCAGCGCCTAGTCAGCGGCCGCTTAAGGCGCTGCGGTCGCTGACTAGTGCTCTCGGCTCTAGTCTCTATTTTTACGTCATTTCTCGATCCTTTCTAGTTTCTTTTCCAACTTTTAACACTCATTTAGACTTTTGATCATGAAACATAAAACAAAACGTAAATTGAGTCAAAACATTATGCAAAGAGGGAAAACAACACGAATAAAGTCACGGAAAATATGAGTTTAGACGATCAAAAAGAGGCGAAACAAGTATAACATTGAATGTTTTAAAATTGGAAGTCATTCTATACATACCAAAATCATTGAATACTCATTTATTTTCTTTGGCTTAATATTGGCATTGGATGCATTTCTATGAACATATAGGGACATCTCATAGAGGTCTATCATTCATGTCCATCATTAGGGAACTTTCACCCAAACTTAAACGTTGTATCAGACTTGTTTTTAGTTTTATTTTAATGAGAATAAATGTTTATATCATTGGTTTGTTATTTATTATCTTTCTTTATTAAATTGCAAACAAGTCCATTTCCTATAATTGTAGACTGTGTAGTGGATCCATAATTACAGAAGGTTACACAGTCAGTTCCTTTGTAAGATAAAACTCACAGCCTAGATAGACTTGGACTATCTAGTCGGTAAAGGTTGTGGTATCATTTGATGCGAGAGCTGACCTTAGCTCGCATAATGTTATCAGTATGTATAAGCTGACACACATGTTTTGTGTATACATATTGAGAGGTTTCACAGTGACATAAGTTTTACGTGTTGTTGCTTAGAACAAGGTCTAAAAAATTAGTTATTTCTTAATTTGTGTCGATGACATTAGTATACATGACTAATTAAACATTGTTTTGATTCATTTGCACTTGCGGGTTTTTTCGTAACCCTGTATAGTAATGTCTTGGACATATAAAGTGAGATTAAAGTCTATTATTAGTGGATCTTATCCATTCACATTTGAAGCCCTAACCTAGCCTAAAAGATATATAAATAGAAAGCAAAGGGTGACCGATTTCTACACTTGTGTCACTCATAAAAATCGGCCAAGTTGGAGACTTCACTCTCCAATATTTTCGAAAATTTCAAGCTTCAAGTCCTTGAATTTTTGTGTTTCTCTTCTAGCAAAGGTTTGATAGATTATTGTCCATCCAATAATCAAACCATAGATCGGGAATATGTTAGAAATTTCTAAGGTTGAATCGAAGGAGATCGAAGGAGTTCAAATAGATTGAGGGAGATCCAATTGGAGATGATTGTTGTTCGTTGCTGACGATCCAAATCGTCTCTCCGCAAGCGAAGGACTAGCAAATGAGATAGGTAAATTTCGCAATAAATTCTCCTATGTGGTATTATATGTGTATGAATTAAATTATTTGTATGATAATTTTAACCTTCGGATCATGCGGATTTACGAGCCCCTCATATGAGTTCTATCATATAGACAATGTTCCTTTCTATCGAATGAAATAGTAACTTACTCATTTTAGCCTCTACACGAATTTGACATTTGTCTTGAGTTTTTAAACTCATTAAAATCTAAATTTACTAATATATTTATAGCATTAAAATTAAAATGTCATAATTTATAATGCCATAAATTAGAACACATAACCAAGTAAAAAGAAGTACGTAGAAGCATTCTTATTATCATCATTCTTGGTTATAGACCCTCGGCCATTAGATTCATTTTGAATAAGCCACCACAACTGAATCCCCTACCTATAAGAGTTCCAAACTTAGACAAAATAAATTTACCGGAAAAAAAAAGTAGTTTAAAATCATTCGACACTAGTAGTGATCCCGAAACTAATTTTTTTTGGATGTCAGGAACATGCAACACATCCTTCAAAGTTAGTTCCCTCCTAGAGGTTAACTTCAACACCACGTTCCCAATTCCAACCACATCGGATGAAGCTTGGTTTCCCATGTGGAACTTTTGTCCTTCAACATCCTTGTAGGTTGAGAAACTACTCTTGTCAAAGCACACATGACAAGAAGCATCGGTGTCGATAAACCATGACTTTGGATTTTTTACATGGTTTGTTTGGTCGATCACGAAACATAATTCATCATCGTTGAAGTCCTTCTCAACAACATGCGCCGTTTTCTTGAACTTATTTTTCTTTGGTGCATTGCAATCCTTAGCCATGTGGCCGAGTTTATCATAATTATAATAATTTCCCTTGAACTTGCACACCACCACCTTAGTCTTTCCCTTGTTTTTAGCACTTGAGCGAGCACGCTTGTTGGAAGAACCAACTTTCTCCAACAAGTTGGCTTTTGCATCCATTGGGGTATTGTCCCTTTCTAGCATAATATTTTCAACCCCAATGCGAAGCCTCACAAGTAATTGCTCAAGTGTGATATCATTTATCTTTTGTTTGATCCCTTTCTTGAACTTCTTCCAACTCGGAGGAAGTTTCTCGATCAAAATCGTTGTTATAAAGGTATTGCACATTTTCATGCCCTCGACTAGAACTTGGTGGATGATGAGTTGAAACTCATCCACCTATTCCATTACTGTTTGATGATCAACCATCTTGTAGTCCAATAGGCTACCATGAATTTCTTCATCCCGACATTATCCGCCATATACTTTTTCTCAAGTGTCCCCCACAATTCTTTAAAGGTAGGGAAACTCGAATAGATAGAATACAAAGTATCATCTAAACCACTCAAGATTGAGTTTTTACATAAATAATTATTGTTTTTCCATGGATCATATATAACACGGGCCCCAAAGTCGACCACGTCCTCCCTTGGAAGTGGAGGACCATCCTCGATCAACCAATTCGCGAGCCCCAACGTGGTGATGTAGAACTCCATTTTCTGTTGCGACCTTTTGAAATCCTTCCCCAAGAATAAGGAAGGAGGATTCGCCTTTAACATTGTTGGCTGTTGGAAAGTCGGGAAAGATAGCGCACTTGATGAGGTCTAGGACGAGGCACCGTCATGACCGGAAGCACAAATAGTAGGAACGACGTCGGGTGGAACGGGGGAGCCGAAGCGTTCAAATGCATGCTTGACACGCCATGGAGGGAGACCATCAATGGAACATGGGTTGACATGCTTGTGGTTACCACCGGGATGGAGATTGGAATCGTTCTCACAAATGTGGTAACCACATCAGCATGATTGAAAACAACACTAGTGGATCCGCCAACAGTGACGGAGGAAGAAGCATCAACGAACGATGCAACAACATCGGAGCTGGAATTGACAGAGGTAGACATCTCCAAGCACGTTTTTTAAGTCAATATTATAATCCTCCCAAGATCAAGAACCTTAACTACAATGTGCTAAAATTCGTCTTGCAATTGTTGATTACACGTTGCTAAATACATGGAAAAGTAGATTGTGAAAATAAAACTATATTAACAATTAGAAGAAATTCAAACTATAAAGTCGAGTCGAGGAGTCCTCTTTTCGCAAGACAAATACATCCCGGGAGTGCTCACTGAATGAGTATGGCCCCAAAGATAAAACGACTTCATCCTTTAGAGTAGTAGCACCACAAACTCTCAAGGACCCGACGAACTTGACGAGACTAGAGAACCGAGCAAAACAATGCTCCTAAAATGCAACTAGAATGTATGTAGAGAAGAGGAGCAGAAGATGAACTTCTTGTTGGTGTGTTTGAAGATCACACACCTCCTCCTTTTGAAGTGACTCATGGGAGATACAAATTAATATTAGGGATACTTATCTGTAAATACATAAACTAACCACCATTTATGATATTGCACACGAACTTTAAAACCGACCCACAATACACGAACTACCATTTTTCGCAATTGAATACATCAAACTATATTTTAGTCAAAATCATGCATATGTGAACCCGATTGATTATACACGTGGGGTGGGGTTGATATTTCCCGATTAGTCAAAATCAATAACACATTCCTCTGTACCTACCTCACGTGTGTAATAACCAACAACTACATTTTCTTTCACTCAAATATACATAATTAATTGATAAATAATGTGAGAGATTTATTCAATACACAACACATACAAATAATTCGTTAAAACTCGTGTCAAATTCAAATGTGCAAGTTCTTTGTGAACGGAAATAATATAATTTACCATTAATTTTTGTGTTTTAATGTAATTTTTGAGTTACCAAATTATTATTCTGCTATGCTATAAACAAATTGACTATTTCATGATTAGTGGTGAGCAAATTGGTACCGGTTCTCGGTTCTAACCGGAACTGAACCGAAACCGTCGGTTCTTTTGGAACTGAGAACCAATTTTTTTTGGTTTTGGTACTGGAACTCGTTCCCAGCTCTACCAAATATTCGGGTATTGGTTCTACCCGTAACCGATCGGGTAGAACCGAAAAACCAAAATCTTTTCCTCTCAAATTTAATTTTATTTTTTATTCATTTAGACCATTAATTATTATCTACTTTTTAAATATAGTTTAACTACTTAAACATTTAAATATTTTTTAAAATATTAAATTTTTGTATGTTTATTTAAAATATTATATTTATTTCATATTAGACATGATTTTTTGTATGCATTTAAATATAAATTTATTTTCTTATGACTATTCTCTATATTTAAGTTATATTAGACTTAAGTATGTCACATTATGTTTGATAGTATTAGATATAGTTTATTTACTTCGACATAAATTAAAAAATAGCTTTGTTTTTTAATTAAATAACATATTTTGTGTTCAATTTAAATTAAATTTATTTGGTTAAATGTTTCATATATTTAATTATTTAATTAAATATAAAAATATGTCGTTTGAAAATTTGAAAATATAGACATGTCGAAATTTTTGATTGCTAATTTGCTAGCTCATATCCTATTTAGATAAAATTGAGAATTTGATTGTAGAAAATTAATAAAAGAAATCAAAATTTTAATATTTTTATGTTAAATTAAAAGTTTATGATATAAATAAAAAATTAATATTTTATAAAATTAATATTCTTAATTTTATTTGAATTAGTTGGAGAACCCGAAAGATGAAATAATTGATAAAAAAGAGAATATTTTTTTAAAATAAAAATTCGGGTCCAACTGGTACTAACCGGAACTGAACCGAGAAACCGAACCGGTTCTTCAAGTACCCAATTACCCGATCGGTTTTGGAATTGATTCTTACAATTTGATAATTTTCGGTTTGGGTACCCGAATTTTCGATTCTGTGTACCTGAAACCGAACTGATTCTCACCTGTATTGGTTCTCTTTTCTATTTTTCTTAAACTGCATTTGTAAAGTTTAAAATATAGCTGATATTTTAATTTTCAATAATTATATATTGAATTGAATTTAAATTATGTTTCATCAAATATTTTTAATTGTTAAGAGTTTATACTCAAATATAACTCACTCACTATTCACCCCAACAAATTTTAAGCATTTCATGAAAAGTTGTGAATTGTTTTACCAACTTTTCATAACCCATATAATTTTATCCACCTCACCTCTCTCTCTTTCTGCTCTCCCACTCTCCACACTTCAGCAGATCCGATCGTCCGTCGGCGAGATCGCTCTCTGCGAAATCCCCGAACTGTCCCTACCGCCGCTGCAATGGAGGAGGCGCTGGAGTTGGCGCATGCGAAGGACACCAAGGAGCGGATGGCAGGCGTCGAACGCCTCCACCAACTCCTTGAAGCTTCTAGAAAGACGCTATCGCCGTCGGAGGTGACGTCACTCGTCGACGTCTGCCTAGATCTCTTGAAGGACAACAACTTCCGAGTGTCGCAGGGCGGTTTGCAGGCGCTCGCCTCCGCTGCCGTTCTATCCGGCGAGCACTTCAAGCTGTATTTCAACGCGCTTGTTCCGGCAATAGTCGAGAGGCTGGGAGACGCCAAGCAGCCGGTGAGAGACGCCGCGAGGAGGCTGCTGCTCACTCTCATGGAGGTATGGGGTACAACTGTTGGTGCATTAGCGTGTTGTACACTTTATGATAATTTTGTGCGATTGGTCGCTGCGAGTTAGTTGGTGTTTATGCCTTTAAATGTGGTGTTTGGTGCTGTGGGGGATTCGAGTTTCATTTTTATATATTTGTATATTTTTTTGGTTATTTTTCTATTTTCTCCGGTAATGAGTATTTAATCGTCATTTCAATTGTGTGTGGTTTTTCATTACTTGGTGGGGAATTCTCTAATTGAATTGTTATTCGTGTGTTCTAAACTAGTCCGTCTAACCTACTGCGGAATGTGTTTTAATTGTTGATCTAGGGTTCCGAAACAAGGGGTAACCAATCTTTTTTCTAAAGGTTGCTAATTGATAGAAAATTCTTTTCTACCGTTTCACTTGTCTACTAATTGATTATGTTCATTAACTTAACCATCAGTACATGTTTCAAGGATTTTGGGGAAATTTTTATATTTGAACAATAAACTTCCTTCCAGCTAGTTAATGTGAGTTTATGACCAGTGCATTTTGTGGACAAGAATTCCTGAGGCTTGTCTCCCATATCTATTGAAATCGACGAACTAGATATTTGCTAGAAAATACAGGTTCCAAGTAAATATTTTTCTTTTCCTTTTGAAATGTAAATCAATGCTTCTCATAATTTCTTCAGTTTATTATTCGTGTTTAAGACTAAAAAGTTATTGGCTTTTATATTTTTCTCTATAATGATGAAATAACCTACCTATGTGTTTCGGGTTACACTAGGCACATGGTTAGGGAGAGGTGGGATAGGTTGTAGTTTCACTAATATTTCTGCAAAAATATAATCTTCTATAGTATTGGCACTCAAAAATCACCCATCGCGCAAAATCGTGCTAACATGTTCTAGAACAAAATCACATAAAACATATATAATATATAATTTAAGATAAGAATCAAAATACTTGGTCCTTTTAAAATAGTTCCAAACCTGAATATTTTAAACAGCCCTATATCTTTTTCTATTTCGCTATTTGAACTTGCCATCAAACTTGAGAAGTCATGTCGGAGAAGGTAGTAAAACGCAGAGAAATGATAGCAAAAGTAGAGAAGTCGGTGAATATGGGATGATTTTTTATAATGCAGAACTTGAGTTTAATATCACACTTCATATTCTACTATATTTAATGAATGTTTGATTGACGAAGAGTCTAATTAGATAAAGATTCTTCATATTCTATTATATTTAATTAGTGTTTTAAACTCTAATGTATAATTACCTGTTATTAATCAAATAGCGCGCTATTTTTGCACGACGTTGATCGTGTGATGTGAAAATAGCGCAAATTGCGACCACTATTTGAACATCGATAGGAAATCATGATTCGTCGTGAAAAATTTGCACGACGATGATCGTGATCTGCGCTATTAACAACTATGATAATATTCTTGTTGAGCATGCATCTGTTAAACAGGTTTCTATCTAAGAAAAAGAATGCTCAACTAGATTCCATTACTTCTTTCCCATTGTGTTCCTTTTTATCTTTTTGTGTGATTTAGGGCGTTAATACCCCTTAAAGTTCTATTTGATTGAGAGGAGGCTAATTTCAACACACACACACATTCTCTCTCTCTCTTTCTATATATATATATGCATATCTTTAATTTGTTTTAACTATGTTTTATGCAATTAACTTGAATCGGAGATAGTTCTTTATGTAAAATCATGTATAGTAGGTTATTTACAATATGTAATTGCCTAATTGGAGTCTCTTTGAAAGATTTCAATCAAAATGTCTGGATGTTATATGACTTTGCAATTTTGCATCATGGCAACAAGACTTCTGATAATTTTTCACTTTCAATGAGCTTAATGATGAAGTTGGATGTAATTGCATGAGATTCATACTGAGATTATGAGCATGGACTTCACTGCAACTGTAGGTTTCTTCATCAACAATTATTGTTGAAAGGGCAGGATCTTATGCCTGGATGAACAGAAGCTGGAGAGTTCGAGAAGAGTTTACTCGCACAGTCACGACAGCTATTGGTCTTTTTGCATCAACAGAACTACCTCTTCAGCGTGCCATCCTTCCTCCTGTATGTTGAGTCAATTCACTTTTAGTATGCATGTTAACATTTTGAGTGAAGCTTACCCATACACAAGTTTAAGTTATTGTGTTTGATTTGATTACCTCGACAAGAATTATTTACCGTATGTCTATCTTTCCTGATCAGATTTTGCAGATGTTGAATGATCCAAACCCCGGCGTTAGGGAAGCAACTATTTCTTGTATCGAGGTTAGAAAAATTGTTGTATTATCTCTCTTGTACTACCAACAATTGTAACCACTAAAGAATACATCACTTCTACCACAACTATCTATATTAAGTTTAAGTTTAGATGGTTAATTGGTTATTAGGTGTTCGCACATTCAGCTTAAAATAATGTTGTTGGACTTACTACTTAGGAGATAGATTGTATGTTGGGTGGACTTAGTTTGGAATATCTAGGTTGGTAAGTTTGAATATATAAATTTCTCGTTGAGCTACTACATAATTGATTCCAATGTTGTTAAATAACTACCATGGCAGGGTTATGGCGGATGGCGGTGGCAATTTTTAAGAATTCCGCCACCATCATGGTATGGCATGACATATTTTTACGGCGGCTTTTCACGATTGCCATGCCCATAGTGGGTTATGGCGGTTTACAGAAAATCCACCACAAGGTTTATGGCGGACGACGTCGGGTTATGGATGATGAATAAAAAACAAATAAAAAGTTATAGATATACAAAAAAGAAAATAAATTCATAAAAATATTAAAAAAACTAATATCTTAAGTTTTACCACAATAGTTAAACATAAAGTCATAACCATAACATTGAAATAGTCAATTATATCTTAACTAATGTCAAATGACTAATCCATGTCATCAATTTCAACATAATCATGCTCTTCATTGTCATCCAACGAAGCAAATCCCTTCTATTCCGGCGCGGGAGGTTTCCGGCCGTGGGTATCCACCGCTATAGGTCGCTAGATTCTGCATCAATGGAGCTAAGTCGTTTGTGCAGTAGAGAGGAGTAGATTTTGAGAAAGAACAAACGACTGATAATGAATGTAAAACCTTCTAATTTAACTTAAAATTATGTTAGTTCAGGTCAATGGGCTGGTCGACGTGTCAGTGCACCCAAATAACTAAATGGCGGCCATTTATCCTCATAACCCGCTATACCTTCCATGGGCATGACGGTCGCCATAAGCCGCCGTCTAAGGAGCACCAATACACCAATATGACTATCGTATTCGTATTAGTATGTACTAAAACGAATACTAAAAAATATGTCGAAAATACGTATTTAATACATATTTTTTTAAAATAAAAAAATAAAAACTATATACGTTAAAAATACGTATTTGTTTTATGTTAAATACGATTTCAAATACGTATTTTACATCTTGCGCCTCACACCCACCATTTGCGTCGCGCCGAATTCACACCGCACCACTACGCCTAACTCTGCATCGCCCACACTGTGCATGCTTAAATAGGGCACACCATTGCTTGCATCATGAAGAAATGGTGGGGATGGCGCTGAATATTGACAGAGAAAGAGAGCAGAAAAAAAAGAGAGGGTAGATGGGTTGGTAGGGACTGCAGAGAATTTAGGGTTAGGATTAGGGTTATTTTTTTACTTCTTTATATAATACTATTAAATGAGTCATATTTTGAGCTTTGAAATTAATGGGCTCAAATTAAGCCCATATTTATCCTAAGAAAATATAATATTATAAATTATTTATATATAATAAAAAATTTATAATATTAATAAAAATAAAATATATTAAAAAATAAACATATTTTTAACGTATTCGTATCCTATGCTTTAAAATTCCGCGTATTTTCGTCCCCGTATTGTATTCGTATTCGTATTTGTATTCATATTCGTGCTTCTTAGGCCGCCGTAAAAATATGCCATGCCATACCATGGCAGTGGCGGAATTCTTAAAAACTTCCACCGCCATCCGCCATAACCATGCCATGGTGGTTATTTAACAACATTGGGCTGGATACTTAACGCGTTAGCTACAATACTGCACAGGTCGATACGCACAACTCCTAGTATCCATTGTTAAAGTCTAGGACTACCGGGGTATCCAATCCCATTAGCTCCCCTAGCTTTCGTCTCTCTATCTCGGCCTAGCAGGGTGCTTTCGCCATTGGTGTTCTTTCCGATCTCTATGGATTTCACCGATTCACTGGAAATTCCCTCTACCTACCGAACTTCAGCTTCGTAGTTTTCCAATGCATGTCCAGGGTGCCCTGGGATTTGAAGGCGGAGTTAAAAAGCCACCTACAGACGCTTTATGTTCACTTGTTTCCTAAAGGTTGGTTTCCCTCATGCTGTGTTGTCTGGATATAGAGGAATCAGGCAATTATTTTCATGAAAATAGTAGTAAGCAGGGTTTATGCAATAAATGTTAAACCTATAAGTCACAATATGTTGATAATATAGTCATACTAGGCTTGCTTAGTAAATTGGGCTACATGGAATCCACAAGAAATCATGGATGGGTACGTTATGGGAGTCAATCCTGTGCATTTGAGCTAGCTTATTGGTGGAATTAGCACTTCTCGCTTGAGTGCCTAACATTTTGTACTGATTGCTGGAACCGGATGTGCTATGGAAGAGGGCTTCCTGGAGAAAGGGCTGCATGGCTATAAAAACCCAAGCTGTATGGGTCTGCCTGGGCCCCAGCGTGTGAGCTGTTTTGTGACGTCCAGTTCTCAAGGTATGTTGCTTGTTAGAATTCCACGCAAATCTACAAACAATTGTAGATGGTTACTTAAGCTGGGAGTAACCCTCCACCTTTTAGCTAGATTTTTGGTGGATTTGGGATTTCTGGCTTGAGTGCCTAATAGGAGCCAGTCTCTACATCGGAGAATCCATGTTCTTTGGTAGACTGAACATTTTAGTGATTAAAATATCACTATCTAATAGTGAGAGGTTAGAAACTTACAATAGGCAGAACTAAGAGGAAGGAAAAAAGAGAACAGCTTCTGATACTTGGTTTATGCTGTCTTCCTCTAGATCAGGTAGAGGTAAAGCTTTTATTCTGACAAAAGGCTACAATTTTTAATCATTATCGATGCACATGCTACTTGTGTGGTGGAAATGAATTTGTAGAGGTCAGGGAGCAATAGTGTTGTGAGTAGTATCCTGCAATGGAGTTAGAGGGAACTTGTTATGTTTTACATGGTATTGAAAACGATTTCGACTTACTATCAAATGCTGAAATGAACATTTATATGAGTGTTGTGATTATATGTATGCGTGAATTCATGTTGTGCTTAGCTGACAGCTTTGGTGGTTTGATTATATATACTAATCTATCATTTGTGCAA
This sequence comes from Leonotis leonurus, assembly GCA_026898415.1. Taxonomy (NCBI): domain Eukaryota; kingdom Viridiplantae; phylum Streptophyta; class Magnoliopsida; order Lamiales; family Lamiaceae; genus Leonotis; species Leonotis leonurus. Next base: position 89,901 of record JAPKLX010000202.1, on the reverse strand, counting down.
ACTTGGAGAAGTATTGGGCATTAAATGGGTTGATATGATTAGTTGACTGGTATTTGATTTATTCTTTTTGGGATATGCTCTTAAAATAATCATATAAGAATATCGGAGTTAGTCTTGTACAGAAACTGTAGATAGACGTTTTCTATCTGTCATGTGATTTTTGTTGGAGTTCTTACTTTGGGAATTTGTTGCAGATTGAAAAATTACATGTGTAAACTTTGGATCATTATTTGGTACCGCTTCTCTATGCTGTCTTCTTACCTAGAAGCATTGTACCTGAATTGAAGAGTCACTTTTCCTTATTTTGTAACATATTACCTCAGGAAATGTACACTCAGGCTGGGCCCCAGTTCCTTGAAGAATTGAACCGACATCATTTACCTGCACTAATGGTAATTGTTGGTCTTAATGTGTATTTTTCCTGCTTATCTGCATACAGAGAGAATGAAGCAGATGATTTTTGTTACTATAGCTGATCCACTTTTTCAAAATAAAAGAAAAAATAGATAATTGAACTGTTTCTCAAGTGCTCTTTTTTGCGTACATATGCTGCAGTTAAGAGATATTAATGCCAGATTAGAAAAAATTGAGCCCAAGATTCACTCTTCAGATTCTATTGCAAGCAATTATTCATCCACTGAGACTAAGCCTACAATAGTTAACACAAAGAAAAGCAGCCCAAAGGCGAAAAATATGTCACGTGAGATTTCTCTCTTTGGAGGTTAGCGTTCATACAGCAAAATTGCTAAGATTATTGTTTGTCTCATTTTATAGTGGTATAGCTTTCCCTCTTTGTTTGTCTTTATAAATTTCATAAGTATCTGGTAAGCAATTGCTTGAGATCGGCTTATATTGTATTCAAGTTATTTCATAGTAAATGAGATAATGCTTTTAAAATATCTTTAAAGACATTTAATGGACAAAAAATGGAATCACAAAAACCAGTTTTCAATTCGAATGCACATTTTTTTAACAATACACCATTCCCTTTATATGTCAGCAAAATTGCTACAGAATACAGATTATTGCTTGTCTCATTTTATGGTGGTATAGCTTTTCGTCTTTGTTTGTCTTTATGAATTTCATATTTGGTAACAATTGCTTGAGGTCGATTTATAATGTATGCAAGTTATTACATAGTAAATGAGATAATTCCTTACAAATATCTTTAAAGACACTTGATGGACAAAAAATGGAATCATAAACACCAGTTTTTGATTCAAATGCACGATTATTTTTAACAATACGCCATTCCTTTTATATGTCAAGTTCTTTCAAGAGATGACAACATTCGGAATTGACCTTTATTCCTTCCTAATCCTTCTTTTATTATTTTAAACTTTTTTGTGTCCCTTGTATCTTAGCAGCAGATGATGTTACAGAGAAGCCTGTTGAACCTATTAAAGTATATTCAGAAAAAGAGCTTATAAGGGAGTTTGAGAAGATTGCTTCTATCTTAGTGCCTGAAAAAGATTGGTCTGTACGTATTTCTGCCATGCAAAGAGTTGAGGGCCTTGTTATTGGAGGTATTTCACTAACTAATTCGTAATCCAAGCCTTTGTGTCAATTCTTTTTGTCAAATCCAGTCTTGCTCAGAACTAACTTTAATTTTATAGTTTCTACTACGAGGGCAACCTCATAATATGTTGAAGCTTGAACAGAGAATTCCTTATTAAATTTTGGTTACTCAAGTGCATAATATCTGCTATTAAACCTATAATGAACTATGCTGTCTAGTATTTCTTTATTTTTAAATAGAATTTACTATAACACATGCCATATATTGGTTCGATTGTGCAGGTGCAGTTGATTACCCTTGTTTCCGTGGTCTTCTGAAGCAGCTAGTTGGTCCTCTGAGCACACAACTATCTGATCGGCGTTCTAGCATTGTAAAGCAGGTTTGGCCCTATGTGATCCAGTAGACTATTCTGTCTCTAAGAGTGTTCATATTCATTGCAGAAGTGAGTCCAGGATCTGTTGCTATTCATTATCACGACATTCTTTTCAAAATTTTATTATTAACTTTGTTGTGGAAGTTTTTTTCTGGGATGGAGATGCATGCATCTATTGATGTCTTCAGTGTATACTTAAAGTGGTTTATCTTTATGGAAGGTCCCAATGCTGCTGGCATTATCATATGTGAGAAGGAGAATGAAAATAGCATGCCCTTAGTGCTCAAAGTTATTATCTTTGATACTTCAGATTTTCTTGCTAAATTGAGTATAGCTGAAATTCTCATTTGCTAGGCATGTCATCTGGTATGCTTCTTATCTAAAGATCTCTTGGCGGATTTTGAAGGATGTGCCGAGATGTTTATTCCGGTGAGAACAATTCTTTGTTCACATTGTGATAAGGGATACAATTAATCTTGCCTCTCACTATTGGTTGCTTAATTTAGGTCCTTTTCAAGCTTGTTGTCATAACGGTGCTTGTAATTGCAGAGTCTGCAGATAACTGCATAAAAACGGTAATGTTCTAATAGTTTTATTGAATTCGTTTTTAGTTTTTAAACAACTTAATTTTAATATCTTTCTGATATCTGAGATAAATTTTGCTCTATAGATGTTACGCAATTGCAAAGTTCCCCGTGCACTTCCCCGGATTGTCGACTCTGCAAAAAATGACCGTAATGCTATACTCCGTGCAAGGTAAGATAATGCTGTTATTCATGTTTCTTAATCTGTTTTCTTGTGCTGTTTGTAGAGTACAAAGTATGGCAATGGTTGTTTTTTATTTTCTGATGGTCTTTATCTCGTAGCGATGTAGTAATGCCTCTATTTCCTAAATTAGGTGTTGTGAGTATGCACTTCTTATACTTGAATATTGGGCTGATGCACCTGAAATTCAACGATCTGCTGACCTCTATGAAGACCTTATTGGATGTTGTGTGGCTGATGCAATGAGTGAGGTTTGTGTTCTTGATTCACATCTCTTTGTACATGTATGGGATGGTGGTCACTTTTATATTCTTCTTCATTATTAGATAAATCAGTATTCATATCTCAGAATTACAATAATAATAAGACACACTTTACTTTAATCTTGTTGTGCTACATTACTTTCAATAACTTATGTTACTTGATAGGTACGATCTACTGCAAGGACCTGTTACAGGATGTTTGCAAAAACTTGGCCTGATCGCTCGGGGCGTCTGTTCATGTCCTTTGATCCTGTTGTTCAAAGGGTACATGAGTTTTCCTGCTTTCCTTATAACTATTCCACTGCTGAGAAAAGTTTGAGGTCAGATTAAATGTTGGTGCTAGGTAATAAACGATGAAGATGGAGGAATGCATAGAAGACATGCTTCATCTTCCATTTGTGAAAGAAGTTCAAACATGTCATTCTCCTCTCATACATCAACACCTTCAAATATACCTGGTTATGGGACTTCTGCAATAGTTGCAATGGATAGAAGTGCTAGTTTATCTTCAGGTACGTCTCTTACTTCTGGACAACTACTCTCTCAAGCAAAGTCTATGGGTAAGGGTGCAGAGCGTAGCCTAGAAAGTGTATTGCACTCGAGCAAACAGAAGGTCACTGCCATAGAAAGTATGCTCAGAGGCTTGGATATATCAGATAAAGGCCGATCCTCCAGTTTGGACCTAGGTACTTAGTTTTGTTGTACTCTCTCAAATTTAACTCTATAACTTTAATAATGCCTTTTTGCTGATGATCCTCTTTAATTTGGAACTTTGGATAGTGAATTGTATAATCTGCATGAGCATGTTGAGAATTGCTGGCTCTTGGAATATGTAGTCGATTATTGTAGATCAGTTAATAATCTCGATTCTATCATGACCATGAATGGTTAGCTATTTTCTTGCTCCTAGTGCAGGAGTTGACCCTCCATCATCTCGTGATCCACCATTCCCCCTTGCCGTTCCAGCAAATAGTCTTACAAATTCTTTAACAGATCGGGCATCTGCTTTCTCTAAAGGCAACAACCGCAATGGAGGCTTGGTGTTGTCTGATATAATCACACAAATTCAGGCTTCTAAGGAGTCGGGTAAACTGTCATATCATAACAGCATGGGAAGTGAGCTTCTGTCTGCACATTCTTCTTACACAGCCAAGAGAGCTCCTGAAAAGGTGCAAGATAGAGGATACGTCGAAGAAAATTTTGATTATAGGGAATCAAGGCGATATATGAACTCTCATGATAAGCAATACTCAGATGCACAATACAGAGATGCTACTTATAGGGAGCCACATGGTAACCACATACCAAATTTTCAGCGCCCTCTTTCAAGGAAGAATGCTGCTGGTCGAATGTCTGCTGGAAGGAGGAGAAGCTTTGATGACAGTCAGCTCCCGCTGGGTGATCTCTCAAGTTATTCAGACAGCCCAGCTTCTCTTACTGATGCTCTAGGTGAGGGTCTCAGTTCTAGTTCTGATTGGAATGCGCGGGTAGCTGCGTTTAGTTATATTCGTTTGCTTCTGCAGCAAGGGCCAAGAGGCATTCAAGAAATAATGCAGAGTTTTGAGAAGGTCATGAAGCTGTTTTTCCAACACTTGGATGACCCCCATCACAAAGTTGCACAGGCGGCCCTTTCAACTCTTGCAGATCTTATTCCAGCTTGTAGAAAGCCATTTGAAAGTTATATGGAGAGAATTCTGCCCCATGTGTTTTCTAGGTTGATCGATCCCAAGGAATTAGTGAGGCAACCTTGTTCAACTACACTGGATATTGTTGGCAAAACATATGGCACTGATTCTCTTCTGCCTGCTCTGTTGCGTTCATTGGACGAACAACGCTCTCCCAAGGCAAAATTAGCTGTGATTGACTTTGCTATCGGTTCATTTAACAAGCATGCTTCGAATTCTGAAGGTTCTGCCAATAGTGGAATCCTTAAGCTATGGCTTTCAAAATTAACCCCGCTGGTTCATGATAAAAACACAAAACTGAAGGAAGCAGCTATAACATGCATAATATCTGTTTATACTCACTTTGACTCGGTAGCAGTATTGAACTTCATCCTAAGCATATCAGTTGAAGAACAAAACTCCTTAAGAAGAGCCCTCAAACAGTATACTCCTCGCATAGAGGTAGAACTCATGAACTTTGTGCAATGCAAGAAAGAGAGACGCGGAAAGTCCTTGTATGATCCATCTGATGTGGTGGGAAGATCTTATGATGATGGCTATATCGGATCGTCAAAGAAGGGCCAGTTGTTTGGTAGGTACTCATCTGGATCTATGGACAGTGATAGTGGGAAGTGGAGCTCTCTTCAAGATGCATCCTTCATCACAGGTTCTATTGGAAATAAAAATTCTGATGATACCCAGGAAAATTTTCAAAATCAGTTGGAGGCTTACTCGAATACTAATGTTACAACTTTAAACTACAGAAATTTGAAATATGCATCTAATATCTCTAGTGATAATATGGGATTATCAGCAGCAGACCATCCAAATGTGGAGGTTTCTTTAAAACCATGTCTGGACATCAATAGGCTGATTGGATCTGATCATTCACCGAAGTCTCTAGACATTGGGGTTGACAATGATGAGCCTTCACCTGAGGCGGTACTAAGTTTTCCTAAATTCCCTGCTCGAAATTTGGGTACGACTATAGAAACAGGACCAAGTATTCCCCAGATTCTTCATATGGTGAGCTTTTCATTTTGAGTGCCTATAAGGTTAATAGTTTTTAAAGCTTTACACCAGCCTCTCTCTAACAAGTGATGATTCAAGGAGATTGTCAGTGGGGATGTTGGTTTGGAGGTCTTCAGTTATTTCTTTTCTTATACTTTCTTTACTTTTGGTAGATTTGCAATGGGAATGATGAGAGTCCTTCAGCAAATAAACGCCGTGCACTTCAACAGTTGATTGAAATCTCCATAACTAATGACCACTCTGTGTGGAGCAAGGTATGTGATGTATTTTGAGTTATCCCGTCTTGTTATGCTCGTGTGGTGTGTCGGTCTTATTGTTTCTTTTTCTTGTAATGCCTGTTTCAATTCTCACCTTCCATAAGTTAAATCTAGGTTCTTTAGACAAAAAAACAGCTATAAATTTTCCAAGTTTTGGTTCCAATTTTTATTTTTTGCTTTCATTCGTTTGGGGGTGTTGGGAGGATGTTAAAAAACAAATTCAACATAGTGGATTGCATTTTAATTGAAAATGTTTGATTCAAGAGGGAATTGGTGAAGAACTTCACATACTCATGGACTGAATGGGTTTAATAACTATAACGTCAATAGTAAAAGAAGGATTGCCAATATATCATGTAATAGTATTGTAACGAGTAGCATATTTCAGTACTTCAATCAGATATTGACGGCTGTTCTTGAAATGCTGGATGATTCTGACACATCAATTCGCGAGCTGGCTCTAGTGCTTATTGTTGAGATGTTAAAGAATCAGGTTCATTGCCTATCATGACCAAAGTTTTATATTTTTAATTTGCAAATAACAACATTCTGCCCACCTTTGTACAATTTTCTTTCTTTCAGAAGGATTCAATGGAGGATTCTGTTGAGATTCTAACTGAAAAGTTGCTTAATGTGACTAAGGACAATGTTTTAAAGGTAAATGCATTGCCTCAAGCTCTATGTACTTTTCTTACAATTTTACTTCTATAACTGACTTGTGTTTCTACATTTACATTCAGGTTTCCAATGAATCAGAACATTGCCTAACGATTTTGTTATCTCAATATGATCCATTTAGATGTCTAAGTGTAAGTTCATTCTTGATTTGTATACACGTCACGGTGCCACTGTTTCAGAACTTTTATAATTTAATTTGATTGTTAAATCTTGATTTTCCTGTTATTGCACTCTGTCATATTGCAGGTTATTGTGCCTTTGCTTGTGACTGAAGATGAGGGAACTCTTGTGACATGCATAAACTGTTTGACAAAGGTAAATTTATGAGTTGTTGGAGTCATGATATAAAGAGATTTGCAGATAGTTGTGGCATTTTTTCTTTTCCATTTGACTTTTGCTTTTTCTAATGAAATATAATTGCCACTTACGGATATCTGCCAACATTTATCTGTAAGGATATAACTAGTAGAAGTTTACGATTTGTATCTTGAGGAAATAGGAACTGGTGTTTGAAGATACATTTCTGATCTGCATATCATATTTGCAAAATGGACTATGGCTGTAATTTGAAGGATTTACATCTGGTGATGCATATGAAAAGATATACAGATAGGTTTCAAATTCTTTTTATTCACAAATTTTATTAAATTTTCCAATATGGTAGTACTTGTATTATTGTATTTGATTTTCAAATCACTATATATGCTGATACCTCCCCCCTTTTCTTATGCTGAACCTTTTGTCCCTTGTCTTCCTCCCAACACTCCCAAAACTGATAGAAGTACATTTTAGATTTTGGGAGTTTCAGTTATATTGACTGATGACTGAAATAGTGGAATGTTATATGAGAGACATAGAGGAGGGAAATTAAAGGGCTAATAATTGGGGAGTGTAGATTTTTGAAATTGAATGGGTTTTCCAAATAATGCTTTATCTTCAATTAGGGCAAAAAAGTGAAATCCCCTGCAATGGCAAGGAATTTGAAATCCTTGTATTCATTTTCTTAGCCAAATGAGTGTAAGTGTAGATTATGAATTCAAAATCCACATGCAGCTCAATACCCAATGAACGTGGAATCAATTTTGTGGTGATGTATATAAAAGACCAATCATGTCTGCAGCCAAACATATTTATTTGATGTGTTATATTGAATTTGAAATCTATATCCGGAACTTTTCGAAGAAAAAATATTTACATCCAAATTGGTGTATAGCCTGCATTTTTTTCACCTGATTATGAGTTATATAAGTCACTGAAGAAAACATTGTATTTCCTTACTTTGTTTAGATAAAATAGGCTTTAGCGTTTAGAGTATCATGTTACTTTGTTACTTTGCAGCTTGTGGGTAGGCTCCCTCAAGAGGAACTGATGGCTCACTTACCCTCATTTTTGCCTGCTCTTTTTGAAGCATTTGGCAATCAGAGTGCAGATGTCCGCAAGGTAAATTTACTAATCTCTATTTTACTTGACTGAGAGAAAAAAAAATGAAAAAATAAAATAAAATGGAACTCCAACATCTATATGTAACAACACTTGTGGTTCGAAATGTCGAGTTCTTACATTTATGTTCTGCTTCATTGCAGACTGTTGTTTTCTGCCTTGTGGACGTATATATAATGTTGGGGAAAGCATTTTTGCCATATTTGGAAGGGCTTAGTAGCATGCAACTCCGGTTGGTGACTATATATGCAAACAGGATATCACAGGCAAGGACGGGTTCACCAATTGATGCTACCCAATGATAAGCTTCTTTTGATGCTGATTGTTAATTTTGATTAATTCTATTTGTTCTTGTTTTATTTTGGTTTTTGTGTTGGTTTCTGCGTTATGTGTGTATATTGTGTGATATCTGTAGGGGATGTGTTTGGGAGAGAGCCGAGTTGTAATTCTTTACATAAGGTTTAATCTATTTGCACACATTGGTTTTGAAGAATATGGTTTCTTGTGTGGAAACAAGCATGATGAAGTACCTTTTACTTATTTGTGCCTATAATGAAATCAAATTTTCCTACTATAGATATAGATTTTCTTATCTTTACCCTTTCTTTTGTATGTTCTAAGAAGTCCACAGTATGACAACTACAACTGATATAATCTTCAAATATAAAGCGTGTTGTTCAATCCTCTAAATGCTTTTATGTTTTTCACAACTTTTATAAACGAAATTTCGTATTTATAAATTTTTTGACAAGACTAATTTTAATATATAATTGAAGATGTTGCTTGTCTTTCGTTAATAAATTAACGTTACTGATTTTTTTTTTACGAATTAATTTTAATTTACAAACCAGATTTTATATTATTATAATAATGATAAATATTTATATTAATTTTAAGGGGTAAATGCTAAAATATCCATTTTGATAAGTAAAAAATAAAAAATACCCACTTAAAAATAAAAGATAAAAAATACCCACTTTTTACAATAGCATGATGAAATTGATTATGTGTTCATGTTATTCAAATTTAAAATAACTTAAATAACATGATCACATGATGAAATTCATCATGTTATTGTAAAAATAACATGATCACATGATGAAATTTATCATGTTATTGTAAAAAGTGGGTGTTTTTTATTTTTATTTTATAAAAATGGGTAATTTTACCTATTACCCCTAATTTTAATCACTAGTTTAGATGAATGGGCTATATTTTTTACATTTGAAAGATCAAATAGAAGTCTCATCGACCCATCTACAGTAAATAAGTTTGCTTACCACCAACCGAGCTGATTAAATGAACTTTAAAAATTGTTGCTGATTATCAAAATTTTCTTCATCGAAAGTAAGATCATGCATTTTTTTTTGAGTTCATATAATACAGGCGCACAAGAACAGGTCAGCTACCTTTAAAGGTTGTGAGAAATACTACTCAAAAATGAAAAATACAATAGAAAAAGGAAGCTCTCTACGCAAATAAAGTAAAAAAAAAAACATTTTATAGGTTGAGGTTGCTCTTTCTGGAACAAGAACGTAAGTAAAAATTAAAATAATTGTTGGAAAATAAGGTAGAACCCCCAGTTACACGTGTTTATTCATTCCATAAAAAACAAATAAGAGAAAAAGGGGCAAATCTCCATCTAAAGAAAACACATTAGAATGAAATATAACATCAAAACTATAAAAAGGCAAAACCAACTTAAGAGAGTGTAAAAAAGAAGAAAAGTCACTTAAAAGAATTAAGTTTTATTCTTTTTCAACTTAAAAAATGTAATTCTAAAAACACACAGATATCATGTATGGTATGATGTTTCGACTAAAATTGTTTCGAGTTGCTCGCAATCTAACGAGGTCGTCTAGCAATGATAAGTCAACTCGAGTCGTATTCTCAAGGAAGACTTAGTAGGAAAATTTAATTCTTTGTTCAATAATAAAGCAAGAAAAGATTGTTTGGAGATTTTAAAGCTAGGCGGAAAATATAAATTACGAAAGAAGATATATTCTAGACTAATAAAAATAAACGAAATAATTGAAAGATATGAATTTAAAGAGAGCAAATGAATTGTGAATTAAAGAAAAGAGTTGCGAATTAAAAAGGACAATTGATTCCAATCTAAATCAGAACAAGATTGAAATCACTACGAAATAATTATGAAAGTAAAACTAACTTGAAATTCGAAATCGCGAAGAACGTAGAATAGATAAACGAAGTAGAAATACGAAAAAAATGAACAAAAATAAATGAAACTTAATAATAAAATCGAACCCGAAATTGAAAGCGAAAGCAAACATGGTTCATAAACTTGAATGGAAGAACTCGAATCCACAACAACGAACGAAATTAAGAACAACGAATTTTGAATGTTGTAATTGACTATCCTTTGTAATCAAATACTAAACTAAACACGAACTTATTGAAAACAACTAACTAAGAATCATAAATCTCATCTCTAGAATGATGAGTCGAGAGGTACTCGGAATCTAAGTGTCTAGAATTGGAAACGGTTAATCCTAGAATGAGAAAACGCGTCGCCTTTTTATAGACGTCGAGCAAGTCAACGGTCTCCTAACTGACTTGGCGGGTACCAGGTTAACACGTGTGGCTGTTGCGCTAACTCCTGAATCAGCCGCTGGGGTCAGCGGTCGCTGACTGTGGTCTTCGTCCCCTCGCGCTTTAGCTAGGTTTGGGCCACCGAGAGGGCGCTGACTTGTGCTCTTAGCCCTTATCTTTATTTTCTCATCATTTCGCGATCTTTTCTAGTCCCACTTCCAACTTTAGCACTTGTTTTAGCTTGTGATCCTGAAACATAAAATGAAACGTAAATCGAGCCCGAAACATCATGCAAAATGAAAAAACTACAATGTTGGGAACCTTTTTGATGCTGCCAATACTGTTAGTTTGGTTTTGATGATGCTCGCGAAACCATTATTGTGTTAAAATATCTGTTTCATTCTGTATCAGTATTCTTTGTTATGTGATGCCTAATACCTTTAAGTTAAATATCTAGTATAGTTAGACTCTACAGAAGATTAAATGTAAAAGGGCCAGATCGATAAAAGACAGATCATGTCCATAGGTAATCTTCTGTGTTCCTCATAGCAGATCAACTAACATGTAAAAGTAGGTTAATATAATAACCTAGTTTATAGAGCTTGATCTTACTTAATTCATGTGCTAGAGCATATGTTCAATCGTAAGGACAGATCGTGAGTCACGATCTGTATCATAAGATCAAGCTATTAGTTAAAGGTTAAGTCATAATGTAAAGACAAAATGTAAGTAACAATCCTTCTATAGGACTTAATCTATAATGTGTCTTAGTATGAGGTTTAGGAGCATAACAGAACAAAAGCATGAATGAAGGAAATACGTGATCAACACATAATGTGATGGTGCAATATAGCTCACTACCCAGAAGATAAGGCCACTCCACAAAAGACCAGAGGACATAATGAAGAAGTTGATCTGTGCTGTAAAGATATTAAGATCTGTCTGTACGGGATCAACTTAGACTTAGGCTTTGATTCTTGGTTAGCATACAAAACACAATGTAAAGGAACAGAACGTGAGTCACGTTCTGGTCTTATCAGAATCTGTACTAGACTTTGAATAGTTAAGATGCTGAATCGTAAAGAAGAAGAATATAAATCATGTTATGTATCTATAGAGCATCATACATAGAATAGTACTGGAGGACTTTCAAGACAGAATGAAGGAGTCATTCTGTATACAGACACATAACATAGCAAATGTTCTGTCTAGACAGTGTATTTATCAAAAAGCTGAATGAGAAATCAATTTGTATCTAATAGATTGATCAAAAAAGTTTGAGGAGACAACTCATGAATTAACAAAGAAGTTCTGCCTTCAAACAGAACCTATCACGAGCTGCTGAACACAGATTGGAGAAAGCTATAGATCTACCTAAATGTCAGAGTTTGAGGAGACACACTGTCACAGCCCAATTTCTTAACCATATCTTAGTTAAGTAATTAGACCATGACTCGGTTAACAAGGAAACTCTTGGAAATGAAATTGAATCTCAAGGATAAATTGAATCGAAATTTTCGCAGGAATCCTCAGGGCAGATTTGACACCCTAACTTCAAAGGATCATAACTTACTCATCTGGACTCCGAATTGTCATCCGAAGGAACTGTTAGAAAGGTATCAAGAATATCTTTAAAATGGTACAAATTTTGAAAGAATTTGGATAGATAAGACGAACGAAAAAGGGATTCCAACGCGCTGCCTTGTTTCTAGCGAAAATAAATTCAGACAAGTTATGAACTCAGGTTTCAATTTACCAAAGACAAAACTCAGAAAATAAGGTTAAATGGTTGAAGATGATGATTTACAACGGAAATATCCCAACGAGGATTTTATAAGCTAGCAAAACATAATTGTACCAAACATTCAGGTTAACAACAAAAAGGAAACAGAGTTCAGCATAGGGAAGAGTGGATGAGCTATATGTATGACGACATATAACTCAGGGCTTACAAAGTATGTTTTCAACAAGGTTTATTTGATTATCAACTGTACCTTAAATTAATAAAATACAATTAAGAATAAGAAAACCATACTCATTTCTATGAAATCATCAATTCGTGATTTCCTTCTTCTTCTTATAATTTATTTGATTATCAACTAATATAACTATAAGTTCTTCGGCTATTGCATCCATCTATTTTTAACGTTATATTAATCACTTATCATATCTATGTTACTACGCCACTTCTTTATGTTCCAACATATCATCATTTAACAACGTATTTTACTACATGCTCTTCAATTTCTCTTCCTAATATTTAAGGAAGATTAAGCATATTATATCTTAAACACTACATATCATATGAATACACAAACTAACTCTTCCCAACTTTTACATATGAGCTTGGAAAAATCTAAATAATTTATATATCACTTATTATGCTTCACAAAGATCATATATGAAGTCTTGAGACAAATAAAATAAAATCTCCGTAGCTCTTTTATCTCTATTTTTCGAAAATTACACCAACATTCATATTTTGATTTTCATCAAATTTCTTTCTAATCTTATGTTTAAACATGCTTAATTACATGAATATAATCTTAATTTAAGCATAGCATCACAATTATTAACATAAATTTAACCTCAAATCCTAGAATTATATCTCCATCTAATTCATCTTATTTCTACATACTTTCCACTTTATGCATGATTTAATCATAAAACAACAAGAAACTTCACTAATACTTTCAAATTTCTCATCCTCTTTCATCATGCTTCAAAATCATAATTTATCAAAATTAAAACAAATAAGCATGGTAGAAGATTATTATTTACCTTCAACTAACTAAGCTTTATAACTTGACATAGCTTGAAATCACACTAATGCTCTTGGGACAAGAAAAATTTTTAGTGTAGGAAAGGGGGTGATTTTCGAAAATGGGGAGGAGGAGAAGAGAAATTTTTGTGTTTATCATGAATAGTAACCATGCTAGATCTTTATAATAATAATTAATTTTATTTGGAATTAATTTAATTAGATGATTATTCATCACTTTTCTACCATCTTCTTGAAAATTAGAGAATTTTCTTTTTCTTTTCTTTTTATTTATTTTATTTTATTATGGTTATCTTCCATAATATGCTAACATTTTTCTTGATCATGCTTAAGTCACACTTAGATCACTTATCTTCACTAATCACAACTAAGTACCTTTAATTTTAAATTTTCCTATTTTTATTTCTTAAGGATGCTAAGCCTTCTTAAATTTCTAATTAGCAATTAAGTACTAATTAAAATTTAAGGGTATTACAAGATGTGTCCAACAGTTCAGCATGAGCTCACAAGGGACACAAGTCAAGAAGGACGGGACACAGGTCAAGACGAAAAAACATAGATTATGGAAGAAGCAGATGACCAGATTGAAGGATCTGCCGTTCGAAGTACGGAAGTGGACCAAATTGCAGCCACTTCATCGAAGAACTGCATGATCTTAAGCGATCATATCCACCAGGACATCGGCTTAACGGCTAGGAGGCTCGTAAAATGTGGGGTGCAAAACAAGAGCAATGTTCTTCGAAGAATGAGAATGAACTCTTGTGATGTGGATCTCTCCATCGAACAACTCATGGCTTTATCAGAATTGATTAGTTCTCTCAATCCACGTCTTCCAAGTGCTACTACGCAGATTGGAGCAAGGGAAATCGATCACGAGCAATAGGGGAAGTAGTCCTCCGCAGCTGCTGCATAAGAAGAGCTGTGTGGTTCAACCAAGTACAAATCAATTCGGGTACAAAAAGCATAAAGAGCAGCTAGAGCCTATGTCCAGAAAGGTGATCAAATGAAGTAAAAAAGGACTACACCAGTTCACTTTCTAGTTGGAGATAGTAATGGCGTGTAGAGCATTCAAGGACATCCTGAAGTTCATCCAAAACCGCAACAGCAATTTCTTCTGTAGATTGGGACCGAGGGAACTGATTGCAGATTGATCCTCAAGAAGGATTACTAGGAAAATCTGCATTACCAGTTGAAGGATGCACGAACACATCTCCAACACAGATTAGTACCCAGATCTTTAAAAGGGGTACACTAGCAAGAAGCAGCTTGCCTCTTATAGAGGATAAAGGCTTATAAATCCAAAGAAGGGAACGCAAATTTAAAGAGGAGCAGTTCAAGAAAGATCTCAACAATTGCTACTGATCTTAAGGTCAAATGTGTCAAGCAAGCTACTCTCTTCAACAACAGTTCAACATTTCAAAATTCTTTATCAATACATAGCAGATTAAGGGGGAACCAGTTTCCGCTTGTATCAGCTAGTTGTTTTGGAATCTTAAAAATCCTTAAATTCCTATCTGTTTTGGATATCTACTAAAATAAAGTATTATGTGTTTCAAAGAAAGTTGAATTGTTGTTAGTTTCACAGATCTGTCTTTATCTCTTCTGTCTCATATCTAAACTTAACTTTCATAACACAAAGTAAACAAAGTTGAGGACGCTTAACTAAGATTACTTGTGTATGTAACTTTAAGAAGAAAGAGACATAATAAGAAAAGTAATATTCAAATAGATCGTTTCTATCCCTCAGATCACTCATATTCTTCTTAACAAAAGAAGGAATCTCGCAAAAAGGTGGAACAGACCAAGTGAAACAGAAGCTAGATGAACATCATTTCATCTCAGAACATGCTCAAGAAGGATATATCAGCAAGGGGGAATGATACATCCATATCTTAATCAGCTTGAGGCTAACAGACCACAACTCTAACGAAGAACTGAAGATCCAAGCTAGCAAAAACAATGATCGAGTACAGAAGACTCACAAGGGAAGAGTAGATCCCTTTCCAAGATCATGGATGACATCCTTTGATGGGATAACACATAACTTAAGGAAGACGAATAGACTGCAGAAGGAGAGTGCTCAAACAAAGGGGGAACAGATCAAGTGATATCATCTCCAGATCCCACCCAACATGAGCCACAACTCCACAGACTACAAAAGGGGAACCATTGTGCATACAGAAACATGTATCCATATAAAACTTAGAGTTCAATTCTCGACGCTTCTGAGTACTCACGGATTCAGATCACTGCACAAATCAAGATGAAATAGATTCTGATGTGAACCTTTTTTATAATGCCGAAAAGGGGGAAGATTGATCACAATCAATATTAACATGACCCCAATTGGTATCAGATCATCTATCTATCTAAAAAAGGGAACAAAAGCAAAACAAGAATACACCAACCAAGCTCTGCCAGACAATAAGTATGTATTTTATGGTCTACAACACCAATGGTTTTGACATAATGGTTTCACCATCATCAAAAAGCGAGAAATTGTTGGGAACCTTTTTGATGCTGCCAATACTGTTAGTTTGGTTTTGATGATGCTCGCGAAACCATTATTGTGTGAAGATATCTGTTTCATTATCTATCAGTATTTTGTGTTATGTGATGCCTAATATCTTTAAGTTAAATGTCTAGTATAGTTAGACTCTACATAAGATTAAATGTAAAAGGGCCAGATCGATAAAAGACAGATCATGTCCATAGGTAATCTTCTGTGTTCCTCATAGCAGATCAACTAACATGTAAAAGTAGGTTAATATAATAACCTAGTTTATAGAGCTTGATCTTACTTAATTCATGTGCTAGAGCATATGTTCAATCTGTAAGGACAGATCGTGAGTCACGATCTGTATCATAAGATGAAGCTATGTTGGTCCCGAAAGAGCAAGGTTTGGTGTATGGGGGGGGGGGGGGGGAAAACACCAAATACAAACTTTTCAGTTTACTTGACTAATTTAATAAGAGAGATTTAGGCTTTCTGTATTACAGATTGCTCAAAGTGTCAGACCAGATCGATTATCTAATCGATCTTGTTCTGTCCAAGCAGAATCTCTCAAGTGAGTAACACAAAGCATAGAGTAAGAGTAATCTTATTCTCCAACAGTGTATTGTGTGCGGAATAATGGTGGACTTAGTCGGTGCTCTTTGTTTAGGAAACCTTTGAAAAACTTAACCGAATATTTAGGAGATTGATTAAAGTGCAGTTTGAATGAGTATGACAGATAGTGAATAAAACAACTGGAATATAAATGCAGAAAGTAAATAACGTAGTTATTTTACGTGGTTCGGGAAATCCCCCTACGTCCACGGTTTAATCCAAACTAGATTAGTTATCCACTACTGGGATACTCTTCTTATTTATACTCGCTGAGAACGAGCCACAAGTTTCAAACACAACCTGATTGAAACTTATGCACGAATAAGGGTCGTGTCCCTTTACAACTTACAGAAAAACTACTGTAAACAGGATCTCTTCACGTTAATCCACTAGAAAACTACTAGCTAGCAAAGATCTCCTTTTTTCTCTCTCGATAAGACAGACTTGAATCGAGGTGTGATTACGATTACGAACGCTTTGCTTCGGAACACGAACTGGTTGAAATCTTCTTTCAGTAAATGCTTCAATTTGTTGAGATAATTTCTGCGCAGAGTAGCTTGAAATGATAATTGATCTTATTCGCGTGTACGCTGCCAGTCTTTGTTCCGAGCTTTTATAGGTGTAGAATTTTGAAAATTCTAACCGTTGAGTTTGATTGGTTTGGAGTAAATGTGATTTTACCAATCAAGGATAGTGAATCCCTAGATTATCTCTTCTTTCCTTCTAAATGAGGTTGACAGAATCTTCCAAGTATGGTAAGCAGATCATTTGACAGATAGCTTTCCTTTTTCTGGTCTTGATTGATTCTCTTCCTTTTGTGGTACGAAGGGCTTAGTTAGACTTTTGGGATTCATAGACATTTTCTCTGATTTCAGCATTTGAGTGTTGATCTGGTTGAACTTTCTGGTTGAGAGTTTCTTGGTTCAACTTTCTGTCTGAGTAGATTTGCTTCAACTTTCTGGTTGAGTTGCCGTGCTTCAACTTTCTGGTTAAGTTGCTGTTGTTGGGAAGTGGACTCCAGCACCTCCCGGAGGGGGGGTCCTCCGTGTATCGTACCCGAGAGAACTTATGGGAGTGCGGCCTGCCTCAGTCGAAAAGGGCCTGCACTACCATTGTTGACGAGAGGTTAAATGAATTGATTAGTACTACTCATACCAACATGGTGCATCATCTTTTCAGGTGACCCCTTAGTAGAAACTCCAAGGTTAAGCGTGCTTGGCTTGGAGCAATACTATGATTGGGTGACCTACTGGGAAGTGTCCTGGGTCAGCCTGTCAGTGAGGACAAAGCAGGCTGGGAAAGAAAGTGTTGGTGTGTGGGGCCAGTACGTCAATTCTGATGGGCGCTCCCGATCCAACAGCTGTGCTTCAACTTTCTGGTTAAGTTGCTGTGCTTCATCTTTCTGGTTGGGTTGCTGTGCTTCAACTTTCTGGTTGGGGCTTTCTTTATCACTCTGATCCTTCTGAATGTTAAGGTTCCTGTCATATATAAACCAAATAAAAGTAATACAGAACATGAATAATCCTAAGTGTGTTTTCGAGAGAATATCATCAAAACCTAAAATAATTTGTGGGGTTCCCAACAAGCTATTAGTTAAAGGTTAAGTCATAATGTAAAGACAAAATGTAAGTAACAATCCGTCTATATGACTTAATCTATAACGTGTCTTAGTATGAGGTTTAGGAGCATAACAGAACAGAAGCATGAATGAAGGAAATACATGATCAACACATAACGTGGTGATGCAATATAGCTCACTACCTAGAAGATATAAGTATCTCCTTTACATCGATCTCATAATCCTTGAGTTGCTGTTTGAGCCAAAGTATCTGTGCACAACAGCTTCCAGTGGCCATATACTCTGCTTCTATTGTTGATGTAGCCACAGATGTTTGCTTCTTCGAGAACCATGAGATAAGCTTATTTCCAAGAAACTGACAGGTTCCAAAAGTTGATTTTCTGTCTAACTTACATCCTACATAATCTGAATCAGAGTAACCTGTTAATTCAAAGTTATCATCACATGGATACCATAATCCTATGTGTGTTGTCCCTTTGAGATATCTTAATACCTTCTTGGCTGCTTCCATATGTGACTCTTTGGGATTGGCCTGGTATCTAGCACATACTCCAACTACAAAAGTAATGTCAAGACGACTAGCATTTAGATATAACAATAATCCAACGATACCCCTGTATTGAGTTATGTTTGCTGGTTTGCCCTCTGGATCTGGATCTATCTTCCCATTTGTCTGCATTGGAATCTTGACCAGTTTGCTGTCTTTAACTCCAAATTTTGTGATCAGATCCTGTATATACTTTGTTTGATTCACGAATATTCCATCAAAAAGCTGCTTCACCTGCAAACCTAGAAAGAAATTCATTTCGCCCATCATGGACATTTGATACTTATTCTTCATAAGCTCTGCAAACTTATCACACATATAACTAGATTGAGATCCAAAAATGATATCATCAACGTATATTTGTACTAAAAGGATATGTTCTTTGACTTTGATGCTGAAAAATATCTTGTCAACAGATCCTCTTCTGTATCCCAACTCCAACAGAAAGGTTGACAGTGTGTCATACCAAGCTTTGGGAGCTTGTTTTAAACCAGACACTGCTTCTGCCAATCTGTATACTTTCTGGTATGGATTTCCTTCTTCAAAACTAGGTAGCTGCTCCACATAAACTTCTTCTTCTAGAATACCATTCTGGAAAGCACTCTTGACATCCATATGATACACTTTAAACTTCTTGTACGGTGCATATGCCAAGAACAATCTGATTGCTTACAATCCGGCAACTGGTGCAAATTTTTCATCGAAGTCTATGCCTTCTTGTTGGGAACCCCACAAATAAAATTAGTTTTGATGATGTTCTCTCAAAAACACACTTAGATTTATTCATGTTCTGTGTTACCTCGATCTGTTCTATATGTAACAGAACACTAATATATAAAGTGTGTCTGATAGGAGAACTGTTGGGAACCCTAAGTAACTTTGTTTTGATGATGGTCTTTCTAAACACACTTAGTTATCTTAGAGGTTAAACTGATCTACGTGTTAAACAGATCACTAGATATAAAGCGTACTCTGTTATGAAACAGATTAGGAGATGACTTGATATGTAAATGAAATATTCCTATAGAAGTCAATCTCAACTTAATATAGGATGAAGGTCAAGATTTCACGCCAAAAGGAATCGATCTGCTGCAACAGACAGCGACCAGATCGATGACCAGATCAATGCCTACAGCGAGGAACCAGAACGATTGAGTCATCAATCCACCAGCTGACATCATCCTACACATCATATGCTCTTGCTACGCCAAGATTAAAGTCCATCCAACTGGGATTGGAAAGAAGATCTTCGGTTAACATATAGAAGGAAAGATACCGTTAGCAATCTGCTTTCCATAACTCAAAGATTGAGTCAACCTTTCCTATATGGCAAGAATAGATATGATGGAAATCATTGATTGGCAATATACCATCTATCTCACGCCAATCAACAACGGCTAGAATTTCAAAATTCAATGCCTATATAGTTGAAGTTAGAGATCTGGAGAAAAGAAGAGAACACACGCGAGCTATACTGTTGTCATACTTTCAAGCAATCAATCTGCTATCCAGACTTAGAGCTTCAACACTCTGTGATTCTACATCACACCAACCACCTCGATTCAAGTCTGTCTTATCGAGAGAAAGGAGATCACCCTGCTAGCTAGTAGTTTTCTAGTGGTAACGTAGAGGTAATCTGTTGTAAAGGGACACGACCCTTAATTCGTGCATAAGTATCTCTCTAGTTTTGATTGATACTTGTGACTCGTTCTCCACGAGTATAAAGAAGCAGAGTATCCTAGTAGTGGATAATCTGGTCTAGTTTTGACCAGATCGTGGACGTAGGGATTTCCCGAACCACGTTAAACAACTGTGTGCTTTACATTCCTGCATATTTAATTTCTGTTGATTATTATCCTAATCTTCCACACTAACACTCGATCTGCATCTCAATCAATCCCTTTAACAATCTGGATAATCTCTAAGGTTTTCTAAACAAGAGCAATCACTAATCCACCATTATTCCGCACTCACTAAACACTCAGAAAGTAATAAGATCACTCTTATTATTAGCTAAGTGTTATCACTAAGAGAGTAATCTGTTTGGACTAAAACTGCTATCGATCTGCATATCGATCTGTCTAGTCATCTTCGAGCAATTTCTTATACAGAATAGCTTGAACTCTCACATAACTTGTCAAGTAAACTGAAAAGTTGTATTTGGTGTATTCCCCCCCCATACACCAAACCTTGCTCTTTCGGGACCAACAAGAACTGATCCTGTTTTGTCTTCGAAATGTCTCATCTTGTAAAGGACTTTATCCTATAAAAGACATTCTATCCTTTCTTAGCCAATAGGACTAGAACGTTAAAATCGACAAGAAACAAGCAGAAAGATTCATTTGTTCTCACCAGAACACTCAGCAGAATCAACCCACCTCGAAGTAAACTTCTGTTCAACCAGATCGTGTTGGACCAGATCATCTTCAACCAGATCGTGTTGGACCAGATCATCTTCAACCAGATCGATGTTAACTTGTGTTCAACTAGATCAACTATGACCAGATCGATGTCAACTTGTGCTCGACCAGATCGACATCGACCAGATTGACTTCGACCAGAACGACTACAATCAGATCGACATTCAAAAGCTGGAACCAGATGGTATCGACTAATTGTTGGAGAATCTCAAAACCTGAGCTATGTCTTTCGTACCATAGAAGGAAGAAAATCAATCAAGACAAGAAAAAGGAAAGCAGTATCTGTCAAACGATCTGCTTACCATATTTAGAAAATTTTGTCAACCTTTTTAGAAGGCAAGAGGAGACATATTAGGGATTCACTATCCTTGATTGGCGAAATCACATTAACTTCAAACCAATCAAGCTCAACGGTTAGAATTTCAAATTCTACACCTATAAAGACTCGGAACAAAGACTGGCAGGAGCGCAATATACATATAAGAAGACTATCTACCATCTACAAGCAGTAACTCTGCCCAGAAATCATCTCAACCATCGAAGCATTTTACTGACAGAAGATTTCTAATCATCAGATCGTGTTCTGAACCGTTCGTGATCGTAATCACACCTTGATTCAAGTCTGTCTTATCAAGAAAGAAAGAAGGAGATCTTTGCTAGCTAGTAGTTTTCTAGTGGATTAAAGTGAAGAGATCTAGTTATAGTAGTTTTCTGTAAGTTGTAAAGGGACTCGACCCTTATTCATGCATAAGTTTCGACCAGTTTAGGTTTGAAACTTGTGGCTCGTTCTCATTGAGTATAAACAAGAAGAGTATCCTAGTAGTGGATATCTAATCCAGTTTGGATTAGACCGTGGACGTAGGGGGTTTCCCGAACCACGTAAAATAACTGTTCCATTTACTTTCTGTATTTTTTTTATTCTAGTTGTTTTATCCACTAACTGTCATACTCTTTCAAAACTGCATTCTTAATCAATCTGCTAAATATTTGGTTAAGTTTTGAAAAGATTTTCTAAACAAAGAGCACTGACTAAATCCACCATTATTCCGCACACAACGCTCTGCTAGAGAATAAGATCACTCTTGATCTCTGCCTAGTGTAATTCACTTGAGAGATTCTGCTTGGACAGAACGAGATTGATCTGACAATCGATCTGGTCTGTCACTCATAGCGATCTATTTTTCAGAAAGCATAAATCTCTCTAATCAAATTATTCAAGTAACCAGAAAGGTTTGAATTTGGTGTATTCCAAATGGTATCAGTGTCACGCCCGCCCTCCGCTATGGATAGCGAAGTCGGGGAAAACCGTGACTTGGGAAGGGATTAAAGAAATCGAGATAGAAATGGGGTAATAGAACGAGGACAAAAGTGAACAACAATCTCATAACTGGGCGAATAATTCATCATACATGATTAGCAAGAAAGAGGGCTTGAGTCTTATGCTCAATGCATGCAACATATCATGAGAGAAACTCAAGTCTTAGGTTTATTACATAATGATCTCAAAATAGCAGCGGAAAGTTACTTGGATCGCTAAAAGCTCTACGTGTGTGAAGACATGCAGAACCCCCAAGAGTTGACTAATAAGAGATCGACAAAAAGCCTGAACATAGCACTCCTCCTTCATCATCGCTCAACCTGCACATTTATAAATATATGCAGGGCTGAGTACAAATTGTACTCAGTAGACACATGCCAAAATCGCACACATACAAATATAATTGTCTTGCCATTGTAAGTGAAACATAGGGATTTTGTCTCTAAAGAACCTATGTTCACTAAAATCCATTTGCGAAATCTTAAAGTTCGACAGCTGTCTAAGTTCTTTAGTAATCTACCATATCTGTAACTTCTTCTTCTTCTTTGTGTCGGGAAGGTGGCCACCTTCCACAAACACCTTGACCGGCCAACCCGCTCGATGACTCACGGTCACTTTAACCGGCCAACCCGCTCGATGACTCACGGTTACTTTGTGTACACTAGTCCTAGTAGGATAGCTATCCAACTGGGACCCGAATTCGATTCTTTTAACTTCACTGAGCAGATAGGTATCATACGAAAATCATAAACATTTTATGGCAGACAATACTTGAAACATATTTTCAATTCAAAATCTCTTCGAAATAAAATAACATAAATGCATATGAGCACACATATTTTATTTTGTAGAAGAAAGCCTACACTTGATGTATAGGATAGAAAGCCTACCTGGCTCGCTTCCTCTTCTAATTAAATTCGACCTTCTGGCTTAGTACTTCCTCCCAGCGTAACCTTAATCGAGTTTACGAAGTGAGATACTCATCTGAGTATATATACTATTTTCTACTTTGAAAGGAAATATTATCCTTATTATTTTCTATAATTATTCTCGAATCTTAACTCGACTAATACTCGAGTGCTTTAATTCATTTTCTAACAAGTATTCTAGCAGGATTTTAAATCTAAATACGATTTATTAAATTTTAGTTTTATTTTACCCCAAATAATCTAAAGAGGGGTAATAGAGTAATAATTCTACTTGATATACTTTAAATCTTGATTCATACGACATTATGGGCTAATATTAATCTTAAGAAATACACTTCAGAATTTAAGAAGATTGGACCTAATACTACTTATTCCATTTTAGACATAGCCCATTAAGAATAAATATTTTGGCTCAAAATTAATTATAATTTCCCGACTCATTTTCATTAACATTGGGCCCTCTTAAATAATTAAACATGACCCCATCAAAATTATATGGAAATCGTCCCATATGATTAACTAAGGTCTGGCCACACTAATTAAGTCAGCCCACTGTCATAATATTTGGCCCATATCTTATTTGAACCATAGTGTGCATAAAAAGGAAAAAGTATCAAACCCTTGCTCTATCATCAGCCGTTCAACTCTCATTCCCCATTCTCTAGACTATCTCCTTCTCTCGGTTCTCTCTGTTTTCTCTCGTTTCTACCTCTCTTTTCTCTGGCAGTGGAGACAACTGGATGCTCCCCACCTTGCTGCTTCAGCTTAACTCAGGTAATCTAAACCTTACTCGTTCCTTCCCTCCCTTCTGATTCCTCTCTTATTCACTCTCTATTCACTCTCTATTCACTCTTTCTCTAATTCTTGTTTTCTGCAGGAAGGTAAAACCTCCCTAGCTTCAAGTTTCTCTCGAGCTCTCGCTCTGTCTCCTAGAGCTCTCTTTTTCTGCTTCGATCCCTCTCAACTCGCGGCTGCTCCTGGTTGGGAAGCTCACCGGAGCACCTCCTCAAGGTAATATTCTTTTCTTACTCTCTCTGATTTTCGAATTCCCTTTCTCTGAAACTCTAAATTTTTCATCTTTCTTACTAGCCCTCTATCTCTCTTTCAGTTTTCTACACTTTCTGAATCTCTGATTTTCTGGAGGAAGATAAGCCTTCCTAGCTCAAGACTTCTCTTAGTGGAAGCTAATCGATAATTTCAAGGTAAAAGATCTTATCTATCTTTAATTCCTGTTCTCACTTTATTTTTATTTTTTTTTATTCCACTTTGGTCTTGATTTGGTTTGCATTTTGTGGATCCTAATGTTTACTTACTGAATCATGTTCTTTCTTGTTTTTGGTTTGGGAAGGGTTTGATTTGGATGTTGGGTGGTTTGGTTGGTTGTAATAGCTCAGTTCTGCTTCTACCCGGTGAATCACAGTATGGTATGCTCTTTTAAATTTTCCTTGTTAAATGTTTGGCTTTTTAACTGACTTCCTATTTTGGGCAGCTTGGATGGAGGTGGAGTTCTCAGAGCCACCGAGTGGAATAGCTCCTCCAAGCTAAGTTTTCTTCCTTCTTCAGTCTTAGATGTTCAGTTTTCGTAGTATGTGTTTAGAGCTATTTTGAATTTTAGAGTTTGGCTTAACTAAATTCTGGGCCTGCTTTAATATTCTGATTTCTCTATCTGCATTTAATCTATGTTCCAAAGATTCTGGCTTAATTCACAGTTTGTCTTATTTTCTATAAACTGAACTATACTCTAAGCTTTGTCTCGGTTCTATGGTTTCCCCTGCTTCTCGAGGATAAGGGCAGTAGCCAAGCCTGCTTGCCTTCCTCTTTTATCTAGTTGGTTCTTACTTGGGTTATGAGGGTCCTTTGATGGATATAAGATGATTTATGCATATTTATTAACTCGTTGTGTGTTTCAATAATCCTCAGCTGTCTATACTGATTAGAAGAGTAGCTAGTTCTTGTAATTTCCTCCTAACATGCTGAGGTGAAAACTTTGAATTAGTATTGCTAGAACCCCTTTATTCTATGATGTGAAATCTGTGATGTTCTAGAAGTAGGTTGAGTTCTAATGGTGTTTTGAACTAGTAGGTGTAAAGTTTATATACTAACTCTTTCAAAGTTAAGATTAAATCTTGTTTAAGTGCGTTCCCTAGGTTTAAGAGCATGAATTTGGAGGTAAAGAGTTTATATACTGTTTTGAATTGAACCTTGAAAGGATATAATTATGAACACTAAATTGTAGAGGTTGATATTACTTTACCTCAAGAGCTTCAACTACTCTTTGTGTTATGAACTCTTTCTGAATATCTCCACTTGTAGCCGTGTAGGTGGATAAATGAAAGTGTAATTAAGTCCTGAGGAGTGATTCTTTTATAGGGGAAAGGATGAGTCTTAGGTGAATGTTATAACCATTAGATTAAAGTGTGATGCTTTCCAACATGTTTTTAACCCTTGATTTTGTTGCTTAGACTGCACTACCTATATCTTTACTTTGCTTGTGCAGGTATATAAAAGATCTTGGCAGCTTTGTCCTCCCCCTTTTCCTTTCTGCAGTTGCCACTTGCATTGCCTAGGGCCCCCAAATATTGACAATTTGGTCCAGATTAGCTACTGCTCCATCTCTCTTTTATATTTTGGACTTATGAGATTGTGACGTAATATTTTAGTTGGAAGGCTGCATCCCTACCCTACTTTTCTGTCACTTGCCATAACATGTAATAATTGCTTATTAATTCTCCTTGTAATACAATTTCAAGTTGTAAAAGTATTGAAGGGACATCATCCCATTCCTCCTTTTTCTTCATTGCAGTGTGTATGCATGCCTTGTAGGCTTTTATTTCATGTACATACTTGCCATTTAATATCTACACGTAATATATATATATATATATATATATATATATATATATACTTTCATTTAATTATCCACTCATTAAATCATTAAGCATAACTCTATATAAAATAATATTACCTTATACTTATGTTCTCATCATAGTGTCTTAAGGATTTAATAACAATAATAATAACAATAATATAACCCTAAGCCTTTTGAGTTAATTAAATGATAGCTTTCCTAATATTAAATACTTAAGACCTTGATCTTATCTTAAACTCTAATTTATGATGAGATTTAATTTGAAATAAATCAATTTAAACCATTGAGGAGTTAACATTATCAATTTTTGAAATTGATATTTGGTTCATAAGCGTAATTTAATTAATTACAAATATCTAATACGAGATGATTCTAATGAAAATTGAGGGGCATTACAATCAGAGCCGTGGTTCACAAGACCATTGTTTCTGTTTTCACAAGATTGAAATCTACGTGGTCAACTTGAATAGATCTAGAAAACCTCTTTTCATTCATCTACATCATATCTGTCATTATGGAATCATCTGTTATCAGGGCATGTGAAGAATTCTTCATCCAAGGATATAGAGAGTGGAGTTTCAGAATCAAGATGTGCCTCAAAGCTCATCACTGCTTGATGTGGAAAGTGATTGAAGAAGGGCCATTAGTCATTTCCGAAGAAACAACACGTATCACTGAAACTGGAGTGGTCAAGGAGGATGTACTAAAAGATCCCAGAAAGTACACATCTGAAGAGAGAAGTGTCACAACCCAATTTCTTAACCATATCTTAGTTAAGTAATTAGACCATGACTCGGTTAACAAAGAAACTCTGAGAAATGAAATTTGAATCTCAGGGATAAATTGAATCGAATTTTCGCAGGAATCCTCAGGGCAGATTTGACACCCTAACTTCAAAGGATCATAACTTACTCATATGGACTCCGAATTGACATCCGAAGGAACCATTAGAAAGGTATCGAGAATATCTTTAAAATGGTACCAATTTTAAAAGAATTTGGATAGATGAAACGAACAAAAAAGGAATTCCCTGTTTCTAGCGAAAATAAATTTAGACAAGTTATGAACTCAGGTTTCAATTTACCAAAGACAAAACTCCGACAATAAGGATAAATGGTCGAAGTTGATGATTCTCAAACGAAAAATACCAACAATGATTTTATAAGCTAGCAAAACATAATCGTACCAAACATTCAGGTTAACAACAAAAAGGAAATAGAGTTCCGCGTCGGGAAGAGTGGATGAGCTATATGTATGACGACATATAACTCAGGGCTTACAAATTATGTTTTCAACAAGGTTTTAACAAGATGACCATAAATCCCACTCAATATTTACATATCACAATTATTAACATAAATTTAAACTCAAACCCTAGGGTTATATCTCCATCTAATTCATCTTATTTCTACATACTTTCCACTTTATGCATGATTTAATCATAAAACAACAAGAAACTTCACTAATACTTTCAAATTTCTCATCCTCTTTCATCATGCTTCAAAATCATAATTTATCAAAATTAAAACAAATAAACATGGTAGAAGATTATTATTTACCTTCAACTAACTAAGCTTTATAACTTGACATAGCTTGAAATCACACTAATGCTCTTGGGACAAGAAAAATTTTTAGTGTAGGAAAGGGGGTGATTTTCGAAAATGGGGAGGAGGAGAAGAGAGAAATTTTTGTGTTTATCATGAATAGTAACCATGCTAGATCTTTATAATAATAATTAATTTTATTTGGAATTAATTTAATTAGATGATTATTCATCACTTTTCTACCATCTTCTAGAAAATTAGAGAATTTTCTTTTTCTTTTCTTTTTATTTATTTTATTTTATTATGGTTATCTTCCATAATATGCTAACATTTTTCTTGATCATGCTTAAGTCACACTTAGATCACTTATCTTCACTAATCACAACTAAGTACCTTTAATTTTAAATTTTCCTATTTTTATTTCTTAAGGATGCTAAGCCTTCTTAAATCTCTAATTAGCAATTAAGTACTAATTAAAATTTAAGGGTATTACAAGATGTGTCCAACAGTTCAGCATGAGCTCACAAGGGACACAAGTCAAGAAGGACGGGACACAGGTCAAGACGAAAAAACATAGATTATGGAAGAAGCAGATGACCAGATTGAAGGATCTGCCGTTCGAAGTACGGAAGTGGACCAAATTGCAGCCACTTCATCGAAGAACTGCATGATCTTAAGCGATCATATCCACCAGGACATCGGCTTAACGGCTAGGAGGCTCGTAAAATGTGGGGTGCAAAACAAGAGCAATGTCGAAGAATGAGAATGAACTCTTGTGATGTGGATCTCACCATCGAACAACTCATGGCTTGTTGGACCCGCAAGAGCAAGGTTTGGTGTATGGGGGGGGGGGGAATACACCAAATACAAACTTTTCAGTTTACTTGGCCAATTATCAGAGAGATTGAGCTATTCTTAAAGAAGAAGTTGCTTGACAGATGACTGACCAGATCGATCAACAGATCGATAGCAGATCAATCCAAACAAATTGCTCTCTAGTGTAAATTCTTAGATAATAAGAGTGATCTTATTACTTTCAAAGTATTGTGTGTGCGGAAATATGGTGGACTTAGTAGGTGCTCTAATATGGAAAACCTTAATAATAATCTAGATCGTTAAACCAAGTTGATTGAGATGCATTTTAAATGATAGTGCAGGGATTAGAATAAATAAACAACAGAATATAAATATGTAGAGAGATAAATGACACAGTTGTTTAACGTGGTTCGAAAAATCCCTACGTCCACGGTCTGATCAAAACTAGATCAGATTATCCACTACACAGATACTCTTCTTCTTTATACTCGCTGAGAACGAGTCACAAGTTTCAAACTTAACCTTGTTGAAACTTATGCACGAATAAGGGTCGTGTTCCTTTACAACAGATTACCTCTACGTTACCACTAGAAAACTACTAGCTAGCAGGGTGATCTCCTTTTTCTCGATAAGACAGACTTGAATCGAGTTTGGATTGGTGTGAAGTAGAATCATAAACAGTTTGAAGCTTTTGTCTGATGTAGTGATAGATTGCTTGAAGAGGTTTTTATCGATGTAGCGTCTATTTACTTCAGACTTTGAATTCCAAATATATATAGGCTTTGAATTTGAAATTCTAGCCATTTGTTGATTGGCGTGAGATTGATTGTAGATTGCCAATAAATGATGTTCATCATAGCTGCTCTTGCCTTGTAGAAACGTTGACTGAATCCTCTAAGAATGGAAAGCAGATCGGTAGTGAATAATTTCCTTCTTCGTGTCAATCAAGGATTCTCCTTCCAAACCTTAGTGGATGGACTTCAATATTGATGTGGCAAGTGGATATGATGTGAAGGATGATGTCATCTGGTGGTTTGATGACTCTATCGATCTGGTGCTTCGCTGTGATTATCAATCTGGTTGGTGATCTAGTCGATTACTCTCATAGCAGATCGATTTCTTCTTTTTGAAAAAATGTCTTGGTCTTCAACCTAGACTATTATTGAAATGACTTCTATAGGAATAATTCCTTTACATGCTAAGTCATCTCCTAATCTATTCTCTATCAGAATTCACTTTATGCGTAGTGATCTGTTAACATGTAGAACAGTTTGACCCTAATTAAAGCTGTAAAGACTAAGTGTGTTTCGAGAGATCATCATCAAAACTAAAGATACTTTAGGGTTCCCAATAATTTCTCCCTTTTTGATGATGTCGAAACCACACTTTATAATATCATCCTAATTTAAGCATCCAGAGTGATCTGGTTTAAAAGGCCAGATTGTTAATGATTTCGTTATTTGGTTATAACGATTAATAGCAGTTATATATGTTCTGGACAATAAGATTTTGTCATCAGAAACCCAAAGAATTTTCATTGATAGGAACGTGTAGAGCAGGATGGGTTACAGATGTCAAAATGCAAGAATTACATATAGTAAAAGATGTGAAAAGATGTATCTATCTGCTCTTCTTCTTTTCTTCTTGTTGCTTCTTCAACTTTGCTCTTATCTCATCTGATATCATCTGGACACTTTCATACACTCCCTCTCTGACCCTGATGTAATCTGGGTCTTCAGCATCGATCTTGTACCCCCTGTTCTCTGTATTCTCGATCTGGTGCAGTTATAGTGATCTGGGCCTCTGCAGCTGCTGCTCTTATGGCCTGGACCAGATCTTTAGCATCGTTCATGTCCAGATAGAGGTTGAAGGCTTTATTAGCTGTGCCCTCGCAGTATGTTGGTTCTTTGATGAAGTAGCGGCACATGATAAATCCATATTTTAGCCCCTCCCAGCCTTCCTTCAGATTGTCTGGCACCCAGCTGGTTTCTCCTTCTTTTGTCTTTTTGGTCTTGATTGGTGCAGAGGAGAACCAACCAGATCCAGACTTCTTCTTCTTCTGTGGCTGAGATTGACTTGATCTGCTTGATCCAGACTTGGATGGCCTCTTAGGTTGAGCAGATGGTTGACTTGGTCTATCTGGTTGTGCTGGCTGCTCAATTTGAGCCTCTCGCCTTTCTTCTGTAGCACCAGATTGACCCTTACCTTTTCCTCCAGCTCCTCTCTCTTTCTTCATGCTAGATCCTTCCCCCTTTTCGACATCATCAATATAGATTTTGATGAGTGCCTTAAGAGAGGTGATCTCCTCCTTCATCTCCTTCATCTCCTTTTCAGCGTCCATCTTGTAGTTGAGTAGAGATGTGATATTAGCGTTGGATTCATCAATCTTTTGCTCCATGGATGATTTGGCACTGGTAAGATCAGCAGTGCAATTCTCTTGTTCTTCTTTGATAGCCCCAATCTCGTCTATGTATGAGTCAATCATTGTCTTCGTGGGGTATCTTAGATCTCTCAGCTTCCTCTCGACAAAATTCACTCCATCATCTTCAAATTTTTTGAGTTTTGATCTGATTTCTATTTTGGCTGCTTTGATCACTTCCTCAGAGACTCCATCAGTCTGGTCCTTGACTATGGCATGAACCATGTCTTTCTCCTTTTTGGCAAATTCTGTGACAATTTGGTACATCTCTTGGACCTTGTGCTCCATGGATGATAGGATCTGATCAATCTATTTCTTTCGTTGATCTGCAGCAGATCTGTCATCATCCATCTTTTTTCTTAGCTCCTCGAGCTTCAGTCTGCAAGTTCTCCTCAGGTCAGAGTCCATCTGGTCTACATGTGACTTGATGCTGTTGTTGAATTCAGTGAGGACTCTGGTGGCCTGGTCTTGGACAGTTGAGAGAGTCCCATACATGAATTTGTCCACTTTGATAGAGATTAAATCGTTGACTTGTGCATTGGATAGAGATTGATGCTGAGTCATCAATATCTCTTCCAGATCAGTGGTCTCTACAAATTCTTCCATGGTGGCTGCTACAGAGGGGGTGTAAATATCATCTGTTAATTTTCCTCCCGCCCTCTGTCCAGCTGGTTGTTCTTCCTCCCGTATATAATTGACCACCTCTATCTGTATGGGCTTTTTCTGGGCTTGTTCCTCCTTGGCCTTTGTATTTATCTCAACTGTTTCTGCAGCTGGCATAGCCTGGTCAGCAGCATCAGTCTGGTGCTGAGGTGGTTCTGGTCCTTGTTCTGCTGCACCCTGTTGGTGAGCTTTAGCTATTTCTTCTTCCTCATCATCCATTACACTTTCAAAGAAGTGTAATAGCCCTTATTTCTCATATATCGATCTCAGATCGATCTGTAATTTCTGGCTTCATGCTGTGCAATGGCAAGGATGCTCTGGAGATAAGTGTCTCTTAGTTCTGCAATGGAGGAGACTTCGAAGATGTTTACAAGTATTGCTTCTTCTGCCTTGAGTGCAGAGATTGATCTGGTCTTGAGCGGAGCGTCGATGAAATAGAATTCTTTGTCCTTAATGAGAAGGAGTAGTTTTAGTCTCTTAGCAGCATCATAACTCTCTGGAGTTAACTGGATGCCAGGAAATGATTTAAGGACAGAGTGATCTGCTTCTGCTTCTAGCAGCTTTACCACTGTTTCAGCCTTTTTCTTCTCCACATCCTCATCTGAGGATTCATCTTCCTCTTTTTCCTCATCAATCTGCTCTAATTGTTCAGCAGATGATGGACTAGCTGTGTGAGCAGGGGAAAAATCCTTTTCTGGATTTGGGTCGAAAGAGGAGATGGGGGCAACTTCCTCTGGTGGACCCCCAACCAGAATCTCCTCATCCTCAACCTCCTGTTGGGGGATGGATAGGTGTATCAGAAATAGCAGGTTCCTTAGCTTGGACCTCTTCCATTGGTTCAGAGAGTTTCTATAGTCTTCTCCTCTTGGGCTTTGGCTGTTGAGCAGCTGTAGAAGCATCAGTATCCACTGAGCTTGCTCTTCTAGTGACTCTTTTTGAAGGAGTTCTTTCCACTGGCTTTTCCTTGGTGGCTCGTGATTTGATTGATTTTTCTGTGGGGGCAGATGGGGGAATCCAGATTGGATTGGAGCTCCCCATCTCCATCAAGGCGTTAGCGTGTACTGGATCTGTCACCTTGGAGCTCCCCATCTCCTTCAGCTTATAGACCTCGTCTATAATGTTCAACACATTGTAGGTTGTGTTGCTTGTTGTATTGCCCTTGCTAACACGAATAGTGGCCTCGTTCCCACCTTTCTCTCCTTGCCATGTGAGATAAAAGGTTGCCACTTCCTTTGGCAAGAATTGGAGAGGATGTGTGGTGATAATGTTGTGAAATCCTACAATAAAGCAATATAGGTGAACACCATTCCTCCATCAATGAAGTATGAGTGCTCAGTAGCAGTTTAAGCAATACAGAATATCAAGTTCCATGGTTCAATATTTGTTCATAGATGTATGCTTATGGATAAACTTGATTTTCAAGACAGGGTAGTTCATATAAGACAGTTTAAAAAAAATGATATAGAACATTTAAATATGAATAACAAAGAGAAACCTTTGCATCGCTTAACAAGGGCGAAGGCCTTGTCTAGTTTATGGAAACCATGGGTGTCAAGAACGGCATATTGATCTTGAGTAATATATTGGTTCAAAAATTTCACTTGCTTGAGAAACAGAGTGGATTTGGGAGCTATTTTTTTTAAGAGATAGATTTTTGAAAGGTTAGAGGGAGTTAGAAATGGCGAAAAATTTGCTAAGTGCTTGTCGAAGAAGAAAAGTGAAGGTAGTAGATAGACAGTCTAACACATATATATAGGTAAATGATGCACGGTGTAGATAAAAAGAAATAAAATTAAGGGTTTAGATTTAATCTTCCCTTTTTAGTTATCTCGCTTTTCTGAATTATAGACTTGCAGTCTATCACCGCCTCTACTCTGCGTCAGATACACGCGCTTTTAATCCTAGGGTTGCAGTGTAGCGCGTGTTGGCTTGAGCCGTCAAGTTGCTTCGTTTTTCTTGATTTGGTAAATATCTTCAAGATCACAATTCCCAAACACAATACTAATCATCACAAAAATAAAAGATTTGGTATATTATGTCAGAATTTAGACATCTAGGCGAAGATTAAAATTGATATAATCGCCGTATTTAGGTTTATTTTGCTGATATTCCCCCTTGACTAAGTAAGCCAAAAAAAAAAAAAATTAGAAATTAATTTCCACGTGGCTACTAGTCCTCTATTGCAGTCGATCTTCTTATTAACAATCTGTTGTCACCACTATCGATCTGTTTATACTACTTTCGATCTTGGACATTGATCTTGTGTGATGATCTGTTAATAATTTCCAGTTGGAATTTTATTCGCTTATGATCTGCTCTAGATTGATATGTTGAACTTCGATTCTACCATGATCTGTTGTTAATTCCTGTTGAATTTTAATCGATCTGTTGTTCGTCAAATTGCATTATGATGATCTGGTGCCAATTCCCTGTTGGAATTTAGTTAATCTGTACTTGTATCAATCTGTGTTGTGTCAATCTGGTCCTTTCTTCCAGATTTAACAATCCTAATTTACCACAAAGCATCTTAAATCTTTCTTCTAGTAATGCTTTTGTAAGGATGTCTGCTCTTTGTATTTCAGTGTGTATCTTCTCGATCTGTACATATTTTCTTTCAACATGATCCCTTATAAAATGATGTCTCACATCTACATGTTTGCATCTGGTATGCAAGACAGGATTCTGTGTGATTGCTATAGCACTAGAGCTATCACAGAAAATGGGTATTTCCTTGACATTGATCTCATAGTCCTTGAGTTGTTGTTTTAACCAGAGTATTTGAGCGCAACAACTCCCAGCTGTCATATATTCAACTTCTGTGGTTGATGTGGGAAAAGATGTCTGTTTCTTTGAGAACCAAGAAATCAGTTTATTTCCTAAAAACTGACATGTACCAGATGTTGATTTTCTGTCCAACTTGCATCCGGCATAATCTGAGTTTGTATACCTAGTTAGCTCAAAGTTGTCTTCTCCAGGTTACCATGTGAGACTTTTTGGGGTTTATTTGATATCTTGCACATACTCCTACTACAAATGTAATATCAGGTCAACTGGCAATTAGATAGAGTAGTGATCTAATGATCCCTCTGTACTGAGTGATGTTTGCTGGTTTTCCCTCTGGGTCATGATCAATTTTCCCATTGGTTTGCATTGGAATCTTAACAGGTTTACTGTCTTTGACTCCAAACTTAGTCAGCAGATCTTGGATATACTTTCCTTGATTAATAAAGATGCCATCTGGTAACTGCTTGACCTGCAAACCTAGAAAGAAACTCATCTCCCCCATCATGGACATTTGATACTTATTTTTCATGAGATCATCAAATTTATCACATAAATAAGTAGATTGGGATCCAAATATGATATCATCTACATAGATCTGTACTAAAAGGATATTATCTTTGACTTTGATGATGAACAAGGTTTTGTCAACCGATCCTCTTCTGAATCCAGATTCTAGTAGAAATATGGACATTGTCTCATACCAAGCTCTAGGAGCTTGTTTTATACCATAGACTGCTTTTGTCAGTCTGTATACTTTCTTGTTTGGATCTGCTTCCTCGAATCCAGGTGGTTGTTCCACATACACCTCTTCTTCAAGGATACCATTTAGAAAAGCACTTTTGACATCCATCTGGTATACCTTGAACTTTTTATGTGCAGCATATGCCAAGAACAACCTTATTGCTTCTAGTCTGGCTACGAGTGCAAATGTTTCATCAAAATCAATGCCTTCTTGTTGATTATAGCCTTTAGCTACTAATCTGGCTTTGTTTCTGACTACTTCACCATTCTCATCTCGTTTATTTTTGAACATCCATTTTACACCTATTAATCCTTGGTGTTTGGGTTTGTCCACGAGATACCAGACCTCATTTCTTTTGAACTCATTGAGTTCTTCTTGCATTGCTGTTATTCAATCTGAATCTTGTAATGCTTCATGAGCATCAGATGGTTCAATGCGAGATAAGTAGCAGCTCAACAATGCACTTTCTCTCCATGCATTCTTATGGCCTTCACACGATCTGATGGATTCCCAACAATCTGTTCTGGTGGATGATCTTGTATCCATCTCCTTCTCCTGGTCATCTCTTCATCAGATATCTCAGGATCAGGTTGATTTGTTGGTTCCTCAAATTCAGTGTGTGTTTTTGATTAGGTTTGGAATGGATTGTCATCTGCTCCTACTTCTGGATTTGAATTTTCAGGTTGATCATCATCTGTAATGACTATTTCATTGATATCAGTTGGTGATCTGTTTTCATCCAGTTCATGTTGTGTTGTTCCCCCTTGCTGTATGGTTTCTTCAGCAATAGGTGGAGTATTGATCTCTTCAACATCACTTTTTGAGTTCCAGATTAGAATATCTTCTAATAGTAACTCATTCATCTCTCTTGTAGTCATCTGGTTTTCTATCTGCTTATCATCGGGTAGCCTGTACTCAATGATAGACTCATCAAAAACAATATGAGGTGTTACCTCCACAATATGAGAGTTCTTATTGTAGACTCGATATGCTTTACTGACATTAGAATATCCTAAAAATATTCCAGGATCAGTTTTGCTATCAAAAGTCTTCAATTGAGATTTCCCATTATTATGTATGTAACACAAACAACCGAAAGTGTGAAAGTAAGAGATCTTTGGCTTTCTATTGTTCCAGATCTCATATGGTGTCTTTCCATGTCTGAGTGTAATTGATGACATGTTCTGAGTATAGCAGGCTGTGAATATAGCTTCTGCCCAGAATTTCTTGGGTAGATTGGTAGCATTTAGCATAGTACGAGCTGCTTCTTTTTGTGATCTGTTTCGCATTTCAACAACTCCATTTTGTTGAGGTGTTCTAGCAGCTGAAGTTTGATGAGTGATCCCCATCTTATTGCAGTATGCTTCAAATCTCATCTACATTCTTATTGAGGTGTTCTAGCAGCTGAAGTTTGATGAGTGATCCCCATCTACATCCTATCTGTCATTATGGAATCATCTATTATCAGGGCATGTGAAGAATTCTTCATCCAAGGATATAGAGAGTGGAGTTTCAGAATCAAGATGTGCCTCAAAGCTCATCACTGCTTGATGTGGAAAGTGATTGAAGAAGGGCCATTAGTCATTTCCGAAGAAACAACACGTATCACTAAAACTGGAGTGGTCAAGGAGGATGTACTAAAAGATCCCAGAAAGTACACATCTGAAGAGAGAAGTGTCACAATCCAATTTCTTAACCATATCTTAGTTAAGTAATTAGACCATGACTCGGTTAACAAAGAAACTCTGAGAAATGAAATTTGAATCTCAGGGATAAATTGAATCGAATTTTCGCAGGAATCCTCAGGGCAGATTTGACACCCTAACTTCAAAGGATCATAACTTACTCATATGGACTCCGAATTGACATCCGAAGGAACCGTTAGAAAGGAATCGAGAATCTTTAAAATGGTACCAATTTTAAAAGAATTTGGATAGATGAAACGAACAAAAAAGGAATTCCCTGTTTCTAGCGAAAATAAATTTAGACAAGTTATGAACTCAGGTTTCAATTTACCAAAGACAAAACTCCGACAATAAGGATAAATGGTTGAAGATGATGATTCTCAAACGAAAAATACCAACAATGATTTTATAAGCTAGCAAAACATAATCGTACTAAACATTCAGGTTAACAACAAAAAGGAAATAGAGTTCCGCATTGGGAAGAGTGGATGAGCTATATGTATGACGACATATAACTCAGGGCTTACAAATTATGTTTTCAACAAGGTTTTAACAAGATGACCATAAATCCCACTCAATATTTACATATCAAAAAGTAAGCTACAGTGTTCATCTCCATTGCCATCTCCCTGCTCAACCTGCACGTTTAGAAATACATGCAGGGCATGAGTACATAAAGCACTCAGTGGACACATGCCGAAAATATTTAAAACTTGCTCTTAGAGCTATATTGTTGACTTGCCAACTTTAGCATACACAGGACTTTTAAGAAATAACATGCATATGCTTCTTTAAACATATATCTATCATACTCAAATAAAATAAAAACTGAATATGCATGTCATGTGTCTGCAGACAATTATCTCATATCTATAATACTATATCTACACGCACGTGTTGAGAGGTAGGCCTCCCTCTCAACCACTCTGACCGGCCAACCCGCTCTTTGACTCACGGTCCAATGTATACACAAACCTTTACCGGCAGCTCGTCTGGCATAAGGCCGATATCGTAATTCTCTTATAGATAGGTAAAATGCAACATGCTCAACACAGGCAAGTCAAACCTCTTTAAACATAACAACATATCAATAAACAATTAATTCTTTAGTTCGAAAGCCCACCTGAATGATTTAATCTATATAATCCAGGGCTTCGTCTCCCTCTTTCTTTACTTCTTTTCCCTTCTCAGCTGGACCTTACATTAATAAAATACAATTAAGAATAAGAAAACCATACTCATTTCTATGAAATCATCAATTCGTAATTTCATTCTTCTTCTTATAATTTATTTGATTATCAACTAATATAACTATAAGTTCTTCGGCTATTGCATCCTTCTATTTTTAACGTTATATTAATCACTTATCATATCTATGTTACTACGCCACTTCTTTATGTTCCAACATATCATCATTTAACAACGTATTTTACTACATGCTCTTAAATTTCTCTTCCTAATATTTAAGGAAGATTAAGCATATTATACCTTAAACACTACATATCATATGAATACACAAACTAACTCTTCCCAACTTTTACATATGAGCTTGGAAAAATCTAAATAATTTATATATCACTTATTATGCTTCATAAAGATCATATATCAAGTTAATTGAGGCAAATAAAATAAAATCTCCATAGCTCTTTTATCCCTAATTTTCAAAATTACACCAACATTCATATTTTGATTTTCATCAAATTTCTTTCTAACCTTATGTTTAAACATGCTTAATTACATGAATATAAACTTAATTTAAGCATAGCATCACAATTATTAACATAAATTTAAACTCAAACCCTAGGGTTATATCTTCATCTATTTCATCCTATTTCTACATACTTTCCACTTTATGCATGATTTAATCATAAAACATCAAGAAACTTCACTAATACTTTCAAATCTCCAATCTTCCTTCATCATGTTTCAAAATCATAATTTATCAAAATTAAAACACACTTGGTATAGCTTCAACTAACTAAGATTTATAACTTGGTATAGCTTGAAATCACACTAATGATCTTAGGATAAGAAAAATTTTTAGTGTAGAAAAGGGGGAAAATTTTTGAAAATGTGGGGGGAGGAGAAGAGAGAAAATTTTGTGTTTATCATGAATAGTACATGCTAGATCTTTATATAAGTAATAATTAATTTTATTTGGAATTAATTAATTAAGGTGATTATTCATCACTTCTACCATATTCTAGAAAATTAGAGAATTTTTCTTTTTCTTTTTTATTTTATTATGGTTATCTCTCCATAATATGCTAGCATTTTTCTAGATCATGCTTAAGTCACACTTAGATCACTTATCTTCACTAATTACAACTAAGTACCTTTAAATTTTCCTATTTTTATATCTTAAGGATGCAAAGCCTTATTAAATTTCTAATTAGCAATTAAGTACTAATTAAAATTTAAGGGTATTACAAGAAGAGAAGCAAATCTTGATGATTTTGCCAAAGGAATCATCTCCAGTACAGTAAAAGGAGTTCATCTGGCCAAGATCCAAGATCTTGACACAGCCAAAGAAATGTGGGAAGTCTTGAGAGAACTAAGTCTAGGTTCTGAAGTAATGATCGAAAACAAACTGTCTCTAGCGTGCAACAAATTCGATGAATTCAAAATGAAACCTGGAGAAACCATCGAGCAGATGAAGAACAGATTCATAGAAGTGCTACTAGAAGTTTCGGCTTTCAATAAAAATAAGTACACGCAGAGAGAGAAGAATCTTAAGATTCTCAGAGCATTACCACCAAGCTGGGAGATTTATTCAGCAATTCAACCACTACGTGCTGATTTCAACGATCTGTCCGTGGAAGCTGTATTTGATCATCTGGCTGTTCACGAATGTGACATCAGAAGGATACATGGATCAGATCATTCCTCCAGCAAGAAGAACGAAAACAACTCAAAGAAAGAGAAAGAGATTGCCTTCAAAGAGAAGTGCAAAACAGATGAATTAGAACCATCTGCTACACCAGAAGGAGGCTATGATAAACTTCTCAAAGAATTTTCCATGATTGCCAAGCGGATGGACAAGATGGAAATCAGATCAAGAAAGTATCGAAGGTTCTACAAAGATAACAAAAGCAAATACCAGAAGAACAAAGAAGCAGAACGATCTGACGATAAAGCAAAAATTAGAAGCAATGGTAAAACTCCTAACTCTACTGACTATACCAGTTATGGATGTGGAAGAACAGGTCACTTCAAAACAGACTGTCCAGACTTATCTAAGAGCCATAGAGAAGAGCTACGAGCTAAAAGAGATCGAAAACTCAGAGCTCAACGCAAGGCCATGATAGCAGAAGAAGACTCTAGCAGCTCCAGTCATCTGACAGATAGTTCATCAGAAGATGATGAAACATTCTATGTAGAAGAAACATATGAAGAATGGGATGAATGCTACATAGGTCTAGATAATGGACTCGATTAGAATGAGATAAACTCTAATGTTTCTCTGTCTTCAAATAAACCTGTGTATGATTCAGGAAATGAAGATGAACCAGAAGTGACATGGGATGAAATTAATGAGATGTTCAAAAGCTACACCAGCATAAAGAAGTTGTTTTCTGAAGTCATAAAGGAAAATGACAAGCTAAATGACATTGTGAAATTCCTGAGTGAAGCAAAGACCAAGTTCTCTGCACAAATAAATGGTCTCAGAGAACAGATCAAGACAAAAGATGCAGAAATATATTCACTCAATTCCAAGGTGAAAGACGTGATCCATAGAAAGGATGTAGTAGAAGAGAAATTGAAGAAAAACATGGAGAATATGAGCAAAATCAACAAAAGTCAAGAACGAGCTGAAATGATCATTGACATGCAACAGAAGGGGAGAGCTGGTCTAAGATACAACGGAAATTCCAGTGAGACTCGGTTTGTTGCTGAAAGGAAGAACATACCAGATCAAGTCAAGGATCTCAAGAACAAGAAAAATCAACCCCAGAAGTTGATGATGAAGGAAACATGAAATAACATATACTATCAGAAGAAGGGTCAATCTGCTTACTATGAGAAAACAAATAAGAATCAGAAGCAGAAGACACCGCTCAAGATCTCCTCAACCAAGAAAAAGAAGATCAATTGTGACAACATTGAGAGAAATGATCCTTATATCTACAAAGCCATAACCAGAACAGATGATATTGGAAGAAGGATTACATGCTATATATGTGTTCCTGACACTAACCGAGCACCCACTTGTTGAAAGGGTAGCTAAAATTTATTAATCGCAGGATCGAAGAACTGCAAGAACGAGTAAAATAGCCAAGGGAACAATCTGGATTATTGATAGTGGATGTTCAAAACACATGACATGTGATAAGAACGCTCTATAAGACTATGTGGAAAGAGAAGGACAACAGGTAACCTTTGGATGTAACTCAAAAGGCTACACCAGAGGCTATGGTAATATAACTATTGGCAAGACCACTATCTCAAATGTTTCATATGTCGAGGGTCTTAGTCATAATCTGTTCTCAGTTAGCCAATTCTTTGCTAATGAAAATCATATTATTTTTTATGCTAACAACTATTTTGTGAAAAGCAAGGAAGGAGATGAGACTCTTCTTACCGGAAAACTGCAGGATATATTATATGTTGTGCAGTGGAATAACCAGATTGAGACATGTCTGGTTACTAATTTAATTATTCTTAGCTTTATAAATACACTCAATTATGTGTTTTAAGCTTATTTATAAGCTTACTTATAATATTTAACCTTATACTTAGTAATTATGCATATTCTTTATTTATGTCAAAATACCAACTTATGCATAATTATCTTATTAATTCTTGATTTATGTCAAAATACCAACTTATGCATAATTATCTTATTAATATCAATCAAGCTTGATTATTCAACTATTAGTACTTATAGACCATTATCTACTCTTAAATCTTAATTAACTTATATAATTATAACACTTCCTTCTTTACATACTAAACTAACAAATTCTAACTTTTACATACTTGGCTAATTAAATCCAATAAATTCACATTAGCCATTATATT
The DNA here is from genome assembly GCA_026898415.1 of Leonotis leonurus. Lineage (NCBI taxonomy): Eukaryota > Viridiplantae > Streptophyta > Magnoliopsida > Lamiales > Lamiaceae > Leonotis > Leonotis leonurus. The sequence continues at coordinate 48,129 of JAPKLX010000202.1, read as the reverse complement.
CATTCCTTATCTCAAATATCATATTAAATCAACCAAATAAAATCTCTATATATAAGTTTTAATCATGCCCTTTTCCTTGATAATTAGAGATCTTAATGTAAGAATGATTCTATCTTTAATCTCTTGATTTATCCATGCTTAATATTGCTTAATAAACTCCAATGCATCGTCACTTAATCCAAATAACATCAACATATATATAAACTTAGAAACTCCATAAACTAATTAAATTTTGAAAGTTCATTTCTAATGCTTGACAAATTCTAAATAAATTATTTTAGACATTATTCATGCCAATAAGCTCAATTATGATATCAATTTAAATAAATAAAATCAAAATCTCATAGGATTAAATAGGGAAATTTTCGGTCCATATAGTGAAGCATGGAAAGTTGGATTTTTGATCTAATTTCTTGTTCTAATCATGTTTATTAATATCTAATGATACTTATTCATGCTCAATTCAAGCAAATTCATACAAATTTAATAATTTAAAATTAGGGT
>JAPKLX010000202.1:0-25261 GCA_026898415.1 Leonotis leonurus | reverse complement strand
CAAAGAAACAGACATTTGTTGCCACATCAACCACAGAAGCTGAATATATGGCAGCAGGGAGTTGTTGCGCTCAAATATTCTGGTTAAAACAACAACTCAAGGACTATGAGATCTATGTCAAAGAGATACCCATTTTCTTTGATAGCTCTAGTGCTATAGCAATCACACAGAACCCAGTCTTGCATACCAGATGCAAACATGTAGATGTGAGACATCACTTTATAAGAGATCATGTTGAAAGAAAACATGTACAGATCGAGAAAATACACACTGAAATACAGAGAGTAGACATTCTTACTAAAACATTACCAGAAGAAAGATTCAAGATACTTTGTGGCAAATTAGGATTGTAAAATCTGGAAGAGAGGACCAGATTGATATAGTCCAGATTGATGAAGAACATATCAAGTAAAATTCCAACCTGGAATTGACACCTGATCATCAAAATAAAAATTAACGAAGAACAGATCGATTAAAATTCAACATGAATTAACAACAGATCATGGTAGGATTGAAGTTCAATATATCAATCTAGAGCAGATCATACGCGAATAAAATTCCAACAGGGAATTAGTACCAGATCATCAAAAATTGATGAAGAATAGATCGTTTCAAAATTCAACGAGAATTATTAACAGATCATCACAAGATTGCTGTACAAAATTGAAAGTGGCATAAAACAGATCGATAGTGTTGACAACAGTTCATTAATTAGGAGATCGATCTGGAGCAGATGACTAGTAGCCACGTGGATATTAATTAGTCTTTTTATTAATATCCCCATTACTTAGTCAAGGGAGAATGTCAAAAGAATAAATCTAATTACGGCGATTATCTCATTCTTAATCATAGCCTATATGTCTAAATTCTGACAAAATATACCATATCTTTTATTTTCGTGATGATTAAGTACAGTGTTTGTGAACTGTGATATCGAAGATATTTACTAAATCAAGAAAAAGGAAGCAACTTGACGGCCCAAACCAACACACGTTCCACTGCAACCCTAGGATCAAAAGTGCGTGTATCTGACGCAGAGTAGAGGCGGTGATAGACTATAAGTCTATAACTCAGAAAAGCGGGAAAAGCTGAAAAAAGGGAAGAATATCAATTAAATTATTACTCTGTTTATCACTTATCTATATATATTTGATAAGGCGGTTCGACTATCACCTACACTCTTCTTCCTCGACAAACAATTAGCAAGTTTCTTTTCACCATTCCTAACTCTCTCAAAACCTTTCAAAAATCTATCCTTACAAATGGCTCCCAAATTAACTCTGTTTCTCGACCAAGTCAAATTTCTGAATCAATACATTCATCAAGATCTATATGCCGTTCTTGATACCTACGACTTTCACAAACTGGACAAGGCTTTCGCCCTTGTTAAACGATGCAAAAGTTTCCATTTTATAAGTTTTCTCTTAAACCATTTTGTATGTTTGTAAATGCTCTGAAACCTCTTAAACCAGTATTGGAAAATGAGTCTTTTCATTAGCATGCATCTGTGAACAAATATGGAATCGTGAAATTTGATATTATATATTGCTTAAACTGTTGAACACCCATACTTCATTGATGGAAGAATGGTGTTCACCTATATCTCGTTTAAACTGTTGTAGGATTTCATAAAATTATTACCACACACCCTCTCCAATTCCTGCCAAAGGAAGTGGCAACTTTCTATCTCTCATGGCAAGGAGAGAAAGGTGGGAACGAATCTACTATTTGAGTAAGCAAGGGCAGCACTATCAGCAATACAACATACAACGTGCTGAATATTATAGATGAAGTCTACAAACTGAGAGATGAAGGTCTCAGCCTTGGAGATATCACAGACGAGCAACTACAAGAGGCAATAGAGATAGTGATGGTAGTGCCCATCCATTATACGAATAGAATGTTCAACAGAGGACTGCTTGCGCCTGAATTCAAGATCCTGTTCGAATTCGTTTAGAGAATTTTCATGAATCACAACGGTTCCTATGACCAAGTCACCCCAGAGAAGTTCAAGATTCTTGCTGCTGTTGTACTGAATCTGCTAGTAAACTGGAGCAGAATTCTCTTTGATCTATTGGCAAAGGAGGCCAAGATGATTACGTTCGTAAAAGGAGCAAGTCCAGGCATTGAAGTGAGAAGAAGTAGCCTACGACACTCCACCAAGATCAGCTACATGCTGGAAACCTTCTTCAAACAACACAAGTGGGATAACGTGATAGAGTTCAACGACAGATTGCGATTCCCAAAGGATCAACATCAGATATAGATGTCCATGGGAATCACAACCAATCTGATAGCCAAAATCACAGATCATGTACATGTGAACACTCTGATGGAGATGGAAAGCTCGAATCCAATCTGGATTCCCCCATCTGCCCCTGCAGAAAAATCAATTAAATCGAGAGCCACCAAGGAAAAGCCAATGGAGAAAACCCCTTCAAAACGAGTCACCAAAAGAGCAAGCTCAGTGGATACTGATGCTTCAACTACTGCTCTTCAGCCAAAACCCAAGAGGAGAAGGTTATAAAAACTTTCTGAACCAGTGGAAGAGGTCCAGGTTCAAGAACCTGTCATTTCAGATATACCTATCCCTCAACAGGAGGTTGAGGTTGAAGATGTGGATGATATTCTGATTGGAGGATAGCCAGAGGAAGCTGTACCACTTTCATTCTTCAATCCAAGTCAAGAAAAGGACTTCTCACCTGCTCACACAGCCAGTCCATCATCTGTTGAACAGTTAAAGCAGATTAATGAGGATGAAGAAGGAGAAGATGAATCCTCCGATGAGGATGTGGAGAAGAAAACAGCAGAGACTGTGGTGAAGCTGCTGGAAGAAGAAGCAGATCACTCAGTCCTTAAATCATTTCCTGGCATTCAACTCACTCCAGAAAGCTATGATGCTGCCAAACGATTGAAGTTATTGCTTCTCATTAAGGACAAAGAATTTTATGTCCTTGACGCCTTACTTAAAACCAGATCGATCGACGCTCTCAAAGCAGAAGAAGCCACATTTCTGAATATCTTCGAAGCCTCCTATGTTGCAGAGTTGAGAGAGACTTATCTTCAGATTATCTTGGCAATAGCTCAACATGAGGCCAAGCAGCTACAGATCGATCTGAGGCCACTATACGAGAAAGCAGGACTGTCACACTTCTCTGACAGTGTAGTTGATGAGGAGGAAGATACAGATGAAGCTCACCAACAGGGTGCAGCAGAACCAGAACCAGCTCAGCAACATGCTGTTGCAGCTGATCAGATCACGCCAGCTGTTGAAACAGCTGAGAAATCTGCACAAGTAGCAGAGGAACCAGTGCAGAAAGGTAAGACACCCACTCAGATTGAGGTCGATGCTTACATCAGAGAAGCAGATCAACCTGCTGGATAGAGGGTGGGATGCAAACTGACAGATGATTTATACACCCCCTCTGTCGCAGCAACCATGGAGGAATTTGTTGAGGTACCTGATCTAGAAGAGATATTGATGACTCAGCATCAATCTCTGTCCAATGAACAAGTCAAGGACCTTATATCTCAAAAGGTAGACAAGTTCATGTATGGCACCCTCTCAACAGTTCAAGACCAGGCCACCAGAGTCCTCACTGAATTCAACAACAACATGAGATCATATGTAGACCAGGTGGACTCTGACCTGAGGAGAACGTGCAGACTTAAGCTCGAGGAGCTTAGCAAGAAGATGGATGATGACAGATCTGTTGCTGAACAAAGAAAAGAACAGATAGACCAGACTCTGTCATCCATGGAGCACAAAGTCCAAGAGATGTACAAGATAGTTTCTGATTTTGCAAAGAAAGAAAAGGACATGGTGCATGGAGTTGTTAAGGAGCAGACCGATGGAATTACTGAGGAAGTGATCAAAGTTGCCAAGATAGAAATCAGATCACAACTCAGAAAATTCGAAGATGATGGAGTACACTTTGTGGAGAGGAAGCTCAGTGATCTGCGATATCCCACCAAGACCATGATAGACTCATATATTGATGAGATTGGGATAATCAAGGAAGATCAAGAGAACTATGCTGCTGATCTGGCCAAGGCAAAATCATCATTGGAGAAACAGATTGATGAATCCAATATGAACATTACTTCTCTGCTCACATACAAGATGGATGCTGAAAAAGAGATGAAGGAGATGAAGGAGGAGATCACCTCCCTTAAGACACTCATCAACATATACATTGATGATGTCGAAAAGGGGGAAGGATCTGGAAAGAAGAAAGCAGGATCAGGAGATAAAGGAGCTAGGAGAGGATCTGAGCAGCTATCTGCTAAGGGCAAGAAACCAACAGATGAGGGAGAGCAGACTACTCAAGAGCTGAAGCAAATACCCTCTCCACCTCTCTCCAGAAGCTCTGGCAAATCAACAAGTCAATCTCAGCCCACAAAGAAGAAAAATAAGAAGTTTGGATCTAGTTGGTTCTCCTCTGCACCCATCAAGACCAAAAAGCCAAGAGAAGGAGAAACTAGCTGGGTGCCAGACAATCTGAAGGAAGGTTGGGAGGGGCTGAAGTACGGATTTATCATGTGCCGCTATTTTATCAAAGAACCAACATATTGCGAGGGCACAACTAATGAAGCTTTCAACCTCTATCTTGATATGAACGACGCAAAAGATCTGGTCCAGGCCATAAGAGAAGCAGCTGCAGAGGCCCAGAGCACCATTACTGCACCAGAGAGAGAATATAGAGAATGCCCTGACATCCCTGGCACAAAGATCCCTGACAAGACCTACCTGCTGAACTTCATTAATCAACTGGCTGAAAACAGGGGGTACAAGATCGATGCAGAAGACCCAGATTACATCAGGGTCAGAGAGGGAGTCTATGAAAGTGTGCAGATGATTTCTGATGAGACAAGGGCAAGAAGAAGCTACAAGAAGAGAAAAGGAAGACTAGATAGTCTATTTTAACTTCATATCTTTCACTATCTGTATTTTTTCTTTTTGATCAAATCTGTAAACCTATCTGTTCTACATGATCACATCTATTGTCCAGAACATATAAACTGCTATTAATCGTTATAACCAAATAACAAAAATATAAACAAGTGTTATTCTAACCAGATCATTCTTAATCTGGGTTATATTGTAAAAGTGTGGTTTCGACATCATCAAAAAGGGGGAAATTGTTGGGAACCCTGAAGTATTTTGGTTTTGATGATGATCTTTCGAAACTCACTTAGGTTTTATAGCTTTAATTGGTGCTAAATTGTTCTACACACTACTACAAAAATGCTAATAGACAAGGGTTTTTAACCCTTGTCGTAGCCTGTCCTCGACACTTGTCGAAAGTCGTGTTGTCGTATGTACTCGCTCATAGACAACGGTAATATAACTGTTGTCGTAAATATTTACAACAACGGCTAAGACAAGGGTTTCTGGAACCGTTGTTGTATTTAAAAAAAATTCGCTCATAGACAACGGTTCTTAAAACTGTTGTCGTAGGTCTTGCAAAAAAAATCACCTATAGACAACGCTTCTTAGGACCCTTGTAAAAAATTTCGCCCATAACAACAGTTTATAAAACCGTTGTCGTTGAGTTATAAGACAACATTATATTTTCGAACCTATTGCTAAAACTAATAAAATAAATATTAAATTGAAATGAAAACATCAAATACGTAAATATTTAAAAGTAAATTAGTAATATAAATAATTTAGCATAAAAGCATATTGCAATATTCAAGTTTAATCCTAAAAATACCATAGAAAGGTCAAATATAATACTTCAAGTTTGATAACTACGTACATGGTCCCAAACATAAATAAACCTAAAATTACCAAAAGCTACAGTCCAATATACTCCTGAACCAATTGATGGATACACGATAGCAATTTTTAGGCAAGTGCTCATCTGTTCCACAAACCTTCACAATTGTACCATATGCAACAATACTCGTTCCCGACTCCAAAGTTAAGGTCACAAGTTTACCCTATGCAATAGGTAAAATGCAATCAATTATCACTAATTATTATAACTAGAAAGTAATGAGATGGAAAAAAAAATAAAATATACCTGTAATAGAGTAGCTTTGTCGAGTAACTGCACATCATTGTCTAGCATATCCATATCATCACAACTTCATTTAATCTGAAACGAAGACCCAAGTCATTCTTTACATTTCAAACAAAGGGAACCAACATGGACATTTTTGTAGACAAGAGAGCACATAGGGAAAGAGATGTACTGTGAATAGTTGACCCTCGCAGCTCGTTTAAATTTGTTGACAACCACATGATCAGCTTCTGATTTCATAATGCATGTTGCTATCATGAATGCTAGTTCATCCTCCATCTACGCTCCACCAGTCGAGCCAAAATGAAATTTGATGTTTGCAGGAAACAAGCAAGGCATGGTCATCCCTCCTAGTAGGAGGCTCCTACTGCTGTTTATTAATGTCATAAAGTATACATGCATCTGCTGCTGTCTTCATCTGTTACCAGAAAATAAATGAGCATTGAGGATAAACATGGATAATGTAGAAAAGATCCGGAGACGCATCCACTACTTTTTAAAGGAAATATGTGAACTTTATCCATGAGTACTCTATATCCATAAAGACGAACCATAGGGAAAATATGAACTTGAGCAAATTCTTGGAACTTAAGATATTACACAATTACTCAACTAGTCAAATTAATGGAGTACCATATATTTTGCTTATTTTAACAAAATGCGTAGCAGAAAGCCTCATCTCAAGACTATCCCCCATATAACAAAAATCTTTTGCAGTTGAAGAGCTTTACATTCTATGCATATGTATCTCAGCCCTGTAGCTTAAGGCATTGTATTTAAGAACATATTTTTAGAGACAGTAAAGTCAAAAAAATCATACGCATTAGAAAACAATGCTGCACCATGCAATGATAAAAACAAAAGGGGTTTTCGAGGTTACGACTTGTGACACACATAACGATTAGAAAAAAACTGGAATGGGAACAGAATTGATTTTCGGCTCTAATTTTTACCTGTATAACATTAATTAGTTGTTTGATTGCACATCCAAGAAGACAAAGGAAGTAATATCAGGTAGAGCCAATGTTGTGTAGAAACATTCAACAAAACCTGAAGAAATAGCAAAAGAAATGGAATACAATAAGTAGGTGTCATTTAATGCTAGAATAATGCAATTAGGTAAATAAGACTTACCTCAATAAGGTTTTCAGTCTGATTCTTTGCCAGAAGAAATAATATAATATAAAGAACTTGTCACCCAAACCAACAAATTAATTAACATATGTCATAAACCAATCCCAGACACATACAATAATTACCTCACAAGAAATACAACAGTAAGCCATAAACTTCCGATTCCCGTAGTAAAGTTTGAAAAACCAATTGCTGCTATCTTTAACATCCTTATGACTACTCTTGCCCACCAAGAAGGTACTACATGCAAAATAGTAGGCCGATGGGTAAGCTATCATTTGGAAAGAACAACACAATTGAAAGTTTTGCAACAGAGCGAATACCTAAACATTTGCAACCAATGACTGGCGATGTCCAAAGCAAGTAATGACAGGAAAATCAACCCAGGCCTGGGGAAAAGTATCAAATGAATCACAAGTGAGGATTAGATCTTTGTTGCATTATTGAAATTCGTATATAAAATAAGATCAAACAAAAGTTACCTATAAACTTGGGAGAGAACAACTAACAGACAAGCAGTACTTATCCTGGGATGTAAACTGGATCAACCAAGATACTAAATGAATGTAGTGAACAATAAGAAAATATATATTATGAATAATTGAATATGAAACCAAAAGGTACCTATCAGTAACCATGTCAAGAACTGCACCAAATGTTGAAACTGGAAACACCAAGTAAGATTCAGGATATAATTCAAAATTCTACGGCAATAAGCAAGTGAAACTATTCTACACTATGACTGAGCAATTTTGCATTATCAATATACGAACATTCTTGCATCCAATCCAGTAACCAGTAAGCTCTGCTACATTTCCAATCCACACTTAGTGGAATAGAAAGGTAAAAAAACCCTAACCTTGATTCAATTTGCGTGCAAACCATCCATCCAATGCATCACAGGTTAATACACTAGCAATAGGTGACACTCAGATTCAGCTGAAGGAATGCAATATGATCACAGAAACTGAGTGCTAAGCCAGCAAATAATATGACAAATAGAGCTCGATCAGTACAAAAATCAGGACAAAATTCAGCGCACAGATTAATCCAAATCAGTAATAATAGCAGTAAAATCGAGCAGAATCAGAGCTGAATCTAGCAGAATATAGGCTGGCCATAAGAATAATAGTAGAGTACAGCAAAATCAGAGCAGAAACAAAGCTGAAACAGAGCACAAATTCAGAGGAATAGAGCAGAATCAGAATTAGAATCAGAAGCAGAATCACAAATGCAGGTAATGAGCAAGTAATAAATCACAGATGTGCAGAGTCCAGATAATTCAAAGAACAAAGTCAAGAAATTCCAAACAATCGATCAAAGAACCGAGTCCAGATTTTTCAACAATCGATATAGCACAGCACAGAATCAGTAAGTCCAGGTGCTTAATTTGAAAACTCCCTGAAAAAATGTGTCAATCACCCAGGTTAGTCGCCGCCCAGAATAATTAGTGTTAGAACTTGAATCGCGAAATGAATAACACGGATATCTGAAGCACCCAAGTTGAATCGCCAAGTTGGAAGGATTTGAATCGCGATTTCAAGCACGGATTTCTGAATCGGAGAGAACGAATTTGAATCGCGATTTCAAGTTGAACGGATTTGAATCGCAGTTGAATTTGAACAGTAGTCTGAAAGCGGCAGTCGCGATTTGTTTCTATCGCCCGACTTGAATCGCCCGGCTTATTGTTGTGCAGCGGGGGATGCGAAGGGCAGAATATGGTTGTAAGGAGCTCGATTAATGGATGATGGGTGGTATTCAGGCAAGCTCCACCACCTAGGTCGCCGGCGGTGCACCCAGTGGGTGGCGACGAAACCTAGGGTTTCCCAAAACCAAGCTCAAATCACCGATATGATGCGTTATTGGAAGCGCAAATGCTTGGAGAGGAAGATTATGAGTTGATAATGAGCAAAAACTATGTTAATCAGTGGATTAGGCGAGCAAGAGGTGCTCGATTTGGCAAAGAGAGCAGCTGGAATCTCTAAGGAATTCGGGAGAGAATTTTAGAGAGAGCAAGGTGTTAGGTAGGGTTTGTATTAAAAATAGACGCACATAGACTGCGGTTTTTAAAATAGTGTTGTCATTGAGTACTGCAACAACGGGTATACCACAACGGTGTGAAAAAGCGTTGTCGCATGTATATAAGACAACGCTATAACAACAACGGCTAAAGAATACGTTGTCATATATATACGACAACACACCTACGACAACGGTATATAAAAATCATTGTCTATGAGCGCATTTTCTCGCTCAAAGACAACGGTTTTGATTACGACAACGGTTTTTATCCCTACGACAACGCATTTTGTTAAAAACCCTTGTCGTTCCAGTGTTGTCGTATGCCATTTTTCTTGTAGTGACATGTTAACAGATCACTAATTATAAAGTGAAATCTGATAGAGAACAGATTAGGAGATGACTTAAAAGGAAATATTCCTATAGAAGTCACTTCTATGATAGTCTAGGTTGAAGACCAAGACATTTTTCAAAGAGAAGAAATCGATCTGCAATGACAGCCTTCGACCAGATCGATGATCACAGCGAAGCACCAGATCGACAGAGTCATCAAACCACCAGATGACATCACTCTTCACAACATATCCACTTTCCATGTTAAATTTTGTAGTCCATCCAATAGGGTTTGGAAGAAGAATCCTTGATTGACACGAGGAAGGAAAGTAACCGTTAGCGATCTGCTTTCCATACTTAGAGGATTGAGTCAAAATTTCTACAAGGCAAGAATAGATATGATGGACATCATTGATTGGCAATCTACAATCAATCCCACGCCAATCAACAACGGCTAGAATTTCAAATTCAAAGCCTATTTATTTGAAGATGAAAGTCTGGAGAAGGGACGCTACATCTGACAAAAACACTATCAAGTGACAAATCTCTGCACCAGACTGAGAACTTCAAACTGTTTGTGATTCTATATCACATCAACGCAACCTCGATTCAAATCTGTCTTATCGAGAGAAAGGAGATCACCCTGCTAGCTAGTAGTTTTCTAGTGGTAACGTAGAGGTAATCTGTTGTAAAGGGACACGACCCTTACTTCGTGCATAAGTATCCTTTTAGCTTTGATTGATACTTGTTACTTGTGACTCGTTCTCCACGAGTATAAAGAAGAAGAGTATCCTAGTAGTGGATAATTTGGTCTAGTTTTGATCAGATCGTGGAAGTAGGGATTTCCCGAACCACGTTAAACAACTGTGTTATTCATCTTTCTGCATATTTACTTTCAGTTGTTTATTATTACTAACTCCCTGCACTTCCATATAGACTGCATCTCAATCAATCTGCTTTAACATTCTGATTAATCATTAAGGTTTTCTATATAAGAGCACTAACTAAGTCCACCATATTTCCGCACACACACTCAATACTTAGAAAGTAATAAGATCACTCTTATTATCGTCTAAATATTTCACTGGAGAGCAATCTGTTTGGATTGACCTGCTATCGATCTGTCTATCGATCTGGTCAGTCATCTGTCAAGCAATTTCTTGTTTAAGTATAGCTTGAACTCTCTAATAATCAACCAAGTAAACTGAAAAGTTTGTGTTTGGTGTATTCCCCCCCCATACACCAAACCTTGCGCTTTCGGGACCAACAGAAAGGTTCAAGAGTCCCCACCACCAGTCGAAGAGCTTCCTGAAACAACAACAGATCACCCTCTGCTAGAACCAAAAACAACTCAAACATAACGAGTTAGGGCAGAACAAGGTGAGGAGGTGACGTAGACTGAGACAGTACCTCCAGAAGCTCCACAGACAGAACCTTTCTTTGCTAAACCTGAATCCAGTTTCAACCCACAATAGGAGAAAGACTTTTCTCTGGCCAGAACACCCACACCCTCACCGAACAGAATGCAAAGAATAAGTGAGGATGAAGAGGAGGCATAATCTGCTGGTGAGGTGGAAGAGAAGAAACGCCAAGCAGAGGGCGTTATTAATTTGCTGGAGAATGAAGCAGACCATTCTGTCTTACAAGAGTTCTTGGGTATTCATCTTCTGCCAGAGAGACTGGGAGCAGCCAAGCACGTTAAATTTTACTTGCTGGTCAAGGACAGCGAGTACTACATATTTGATGCGCTGATCCAGACCAGAACAATCGAGGAACTGAAGAAGGAAGAAGCCACTCTGTTTAGCCTACTTCAAGCCAGCACTGTCAGCGAAGTACGCACAGAATACCCATAGCTCATTCTTGCTCTCATGAAACATGAGGTAAGATTTCTAAAGATTGACTTGAAATCATTTTACACGGATAAAATGGATTTCTTTCCAAGTGTACCAGATGAAGCAACCGATCCTGATGTCCAGATGGAGGCTCCTATACAACCAGATCAACATCCTCCACCACCAGTACAAGCAGCAGAGAAGCCCAAGAAGACCACACAGAAAATCCCTGTCATTAACCTTGATCAGTTGATGACATTCCAGTGGGGCAGACCATTGATGGAGAGCCTAGCAACGAGCTGTACACTCCTGGGGTCGCACAGAAGCTAAAGAAGAATGTCCATTTCTATGAGATGGAGGAGCTATTGGAAAGAGAAACCAGACTATTCAATAACTATCAGATCGACAACCTGATCACTCTTCGGGTTGAAGATCATATGGCTGACACCTGCAACATGCTTGAAGAAAAAGCCACCCAGATCCTCACTGACTTTAATCAACACCAAAAAGATTATGTCAATGACATGGATCTTGACATCAGAAGAAAGCTCAGAACTATTCAGAAGGAGCTTGACAAAAAGATTGATGATGACCGAATGGCCAACGAAGCAGAACAAGCAAAGCTCACTATCAGATTAGAAGGAGTAGAAGAGCAAACACAGAAGGCAACCACACTGGTGGCTGACCTTCTGGTCAAACAGCAGGAGACCATCGAAGTTGCAGTTGCACAGAAGGCTGATCTGATTACTGCTGAGATAAAGGAAGCAGCTACTATGTCCATACATTCTCAACTCGCTGCCTTCGAAAATGAGAAATTTGTGGAATTAATGAAGCAACATCAGATGGATGTCTTGGATGATCTGCTCTATCCGAATCCTAAAGAGTTTAAGCATCAAAGTACTCGTATATCTGCAGTGGAAGAGCTACAAGAAACTTATGACAGAACCCTAGCTACGATGAACAACAGACTTGAACAGAAATTGCATGCATCTGACCAGACTGTCAATCTGTTACTTGGGTTCAAGTGATGCTGAAGAGAAGATGGAGCAGATGAAGGAGGAGATTGACTCACTTCGCACACTCATCAAGTCCCTATTTGATGATGTCGAAATGGGTGAAATCTCCACAGGAGGCAAAGGTGGCAAGGGCATGACTAAAGAGAAGACTCTGTTGATAGAACCAGAAGAGGTGGGAGAAGAAGTAGAAACACCAGCTGCTGTTCTGGGTAAATCAGTTAAGGAGAGGCCTACTGCACCACCAAGGCCAGATCCCACCCTTTTTGAACCAGAACAGACTCACTCTGGTGTCCATACACAGATGAGGCAGACTCAATCCCGAGACAAGGGCAAAAAGCCAATAGATGAAGGAGAACAAATAGCAGAACTGTTGTTGTTTGGAGTAAATATGGAGCAAGCTTGTGATCCTGTTTTCAGAGCGCAATTCTAAAAAGAACAAGCAAAAAGGGAAAGGAAAATAACTGCTCAAGAAGCAAAGGAAAAATCTTTCCAGACGACCTTCTCTCCACCATCTTCAGCAGAACGTTCTCAACAGCAGTCCTCCCAATCTACAACTCAGTTCAAGAAAAAGAAGAAAAAGGCTTTCTCATGGAATCTATCTTTAAAGAAGCAGACACCAATTGATGCATGGGTCCCAAGTGATGACCAGAACGACTGGGAGAAAGTCAAACAAGGATTCATTCTGAATAGATACTTTCTAAAGGAGCCAACCTATTCTGAATCGACACCAGATGAGGACTTTAACAGGTATCTGGAGAACTTCAGTGACAAAAGCTTGATACAAAGGATCAGAACAGCAGCATCAGATGCCAAAATGAAGATCAAAGCTCCCGAAAAAGAACACATGGTGTGCCCAACTATTCCAGGAAGCAACATCCCAGATAAGACATATATTCTGAATTACATCAATCAGCTGGCCAAAATTAAAGGATACAAGATCGACAATCATGATCCAAATTATGCTAGAGTGAGAGATGGAATATATGAAAGCATTCAGTTAGTTTATGACGCTCAAAGAGAGAAGATGAAGAAAGGAGGAGCAGCCAGATGGTTCTCTTAATAGATTTTATCCTTAATCAGCTGCTTCTTCTGTTTTGACTTTTGTTCTTTCTGTTGCCCACTTGTACTCATCAATATATATATCAATTCATGTGGATCTTCTGAAGACAAAGTTTCATTGTCCAGAAACTTACATTTCTGCTCCTAATTGTTATATGAACTCAAATAACAATCTGCTAACCTTACCAGATCATGTTAAATGTTTTACTTAGGTTATCTTGTAAAGTGTGGTTTCAACATCATCAAAAAGGGGAAAATTGTTGGGAACCCCACAAATAAAATTAGTTTTGATGATGTTCTCTCAAAAACACACTTAGATTTATTCATGTTCTGTGTTACCTCGATCTGTTCTATATGTAACAAAACACTAATATATAAAGTGTATCTGATAGGAGAACTGATCCTGTTTTGTCTTTGAAATGTCTCATCTTGTAAAGGACTTTATCCAATAAAAGACATTCAGTCCTCTCTTAGTCAATATGACTAGAACGTTAAAATCGACAAGAAACAAGCAGAAAGATTCATTTGTTCTCGCCAGAACACTCAGCATAATCAATCCACCTCGAAGTAAACTTCTGTTCAACCAGATCGTGTTGGACCAGATCATCTTCAACCAGATCGTGTTGGACTAGATCATCTTCAACCAGATCGTGTTGGACCAAATCATCTTCAACTAGATCGTGTTGGATCAGATCATCTTCAACCAGATCGTGTTGGACCAGATCATCTTCAACCAGATCGTGTTGGACCAGATCAACTATGACCAGATCGATGTCAACCTGTGTTCAACCAGATCAACTATGACCAGATCGATGTCAACTTGCGCTCGACCAGATCGACCTCAACTAGATCAACTTAGACCAGAACGACTACAATCAGATCGACATTCAAAAGATGGAACCAGATGATATTGACTAATTGTTGGAGAATCTCAAAACTTGAGCTACGTCTTTCGTACTATAGAAGGAAGAAAATCAATCAAGACAAGAAAAAGGAAAGCAGTATCTGTCAAACGATTTGCTTGCCATATTTAGAAAATTCTGTCAACCTTTTTAGAAGGCAAGAGGAGACATATGAGGAAGGAGATCTTCACTAGCTAGTAATTTTCTAGTGGATTAACGTGAAGAGATCCAGTTACAGTAGTTTTCTGTAAGTTGTAAAGGGACACGACCCTTATTCATGCATAAGTTTCGACCAGTTTGGGTTTGAAACTTGTGGTTCGTTCTCAGCGAGTATAAACAAGAAGAGTATCCTAGTAGTGGATATCTAATCCAGTTTGGATTAGACCGTGGATGGAGGGGGTTTCCCGAACCACGTAAAATAACTGTTCCATTTACTTTCTATATTTTCTTATTCCAGTTGTTTTATCCACTAACTGTCATACTCTTTCAAAACTGCATTCTTAATCAATCTGCTAAATATTTGGTTAAGTTTTGAAAAGATTTTCTAAACAAAGAGCACCGACTAAATCCACCATTATTCCACACACAACGCTCTGCTAGAGAATAAGATCACTCTTGATCTCTGCCTAGTGTAATTCATTTGAGAGATTCTGCTTGGATAGAACGAGATCGATCTGATAATCGATCTGATAATCGATCTGGTCTATCACTCATAGCGATCTGTTTTTCAGAAAGCTTAAATCTCTCTAATCAAATTAGTCAAGTAACCAGAAAGGTTTGCATTTGGTGTATTCCCCCCCCCCCCATACACCAAACCTTGCTCTTTCGGGACTAACACTTCTTGTTGGCTGTATCCTTTAGCTACCAATCTAGCTTTGTTTCTTATGACTCCATTCTCATCTCGCTTGTTCTTGAATACCCATTTAACTCCTTGTAAAGCTTCATATGCGTCAGCTGGTTCCACATGAGATAAGTAGCAACTGAGAAGTGTGCACTCTTTCCATGCATTCTTCTGGTCTTCACACGATCTGATGGGTTCCCAACAAATTGTCCTGGTGGATGATGATTTTGTATCCATTTTCTGCGCCTTGATATCTCTGGTTCTGGTTCTTCTGTGGGTTCCTCAAATTTAGGGTGTGCTGTTGAAGTTTCTTGGAAAGGATTTTCTTCTTCTATCTCCTGGTTTATATCCGTGCTGTTGTTAACTTCTCTGGAATCAGCAGGTTGACTTTGAGTAGGTTCACTATCTTCTGGTTGCATAGATTCACTATTTTTTGGTACTGATATGTCTTGATCTGGTTCAATGTGAGTTGTTCCCCCTTGAGTGAATTCCAGATCAAAACATCTTCCAGTAATATTCCTCCTGATCTTTTGGTAGTGATTTGGTTGTGAACCTTTTCTTCACCTATTTCCCTATATTCAAAAATAGATTCATCAAACACAATATGAGGTGTTACCTCCACAACATGAGTCTTCCTATTGTAAATCGTATAAGCTTTGCTAACATCAGAATATCCTAAAAATATTCTAGGATCAGCTTTGCTATGAAAGGTTTTCAATTAAGATTTCACATTGTTATGAATATAACACGTACAACCAAAGGTACAAAAATACTGTATTCTGGGTTTTCTGCTGTTCCAGATTTTGTATGGTGTCTTTCCATGTCTGAGAGTGATCGATGATATGTTTTGTGTGTAACATGTTGTGTAGATGGCTGTCCAAAACTTCTTTGCTAGATTGGTTGCATTAAGCATGGTGCATGCTGCTTCTTTTAGTGATTTGTTCTGTCTTTCAACTACTCCATTCTGTTGAGGTGTTCTTGCGGCAGATGTCTGATGAGTAATACCCATATGATTTGAATACGCTTCAATCTTCTGGTTCAGAAACTCTAATCCTCGATCTGTTCTGATCGTCATGATGGTGGTCTCCTTTTATTTAGTGATCTTGTTGAAGAAATTAGACAGCTTCTCCAACATCTCCTTTTTCTTAAACAAAAATATGACCCAAGTGAATATTGAATAATCATCAATGATGACCAGTGTATACTTTTTACCATTGATACTTAATGTCGTTAATGGGCGAAATAAGTCTAGATGTAATAGTTCCAATATTCTGGTAGATTAGTGAGCTGCTATGCTGGCGAATGATGACTTGGTCTGCTTCCCAGCTTGGCATGCTTCACAGATATGATCTTTATCATATACTTGATCTGGTAATCCTTCGACGAGCTTCTCTCTTGCAATTTTGTTCATAGACTTGAAGTTCAGATTGCTAAGTCGCTTGTGCCATAACCAACTTGTCTCCAAGATTATCTTGCTAACTAGACAAGTTTCGATCTAGTTTTTCCATTGCACAATGTACAATCTGTCCTGCAATTTTTCGGTAAGAAGAATTTCATCTCCTTTCTTATTCTTCACAGAATAGTTGTTAGCATAAAAAATAATCTGATTACCACTTGAACAGAACTGACTAACAAAAAACAGATTATGACTAAGACCTTCTACATAAAAAACATTAGAGATGATGGTCTTGTCAATCTTAACATTATCATACCCTCTGGTATAATCTTTTGAGTTACAACCAAAGGTTACCTGTGGACCTTGTCTTTCAACATAGTCTATTAGCAGGTTCTTGTCACAGGCCATATGCTTCGAACATCCACTATCAATAATCCAGATTGATCATCTTGCTACGTGACTCCTTCTTGCATTTCTCCCATCCTGCAATTAGGTAGACTTAGCAACCCTTTCAATGATTGGGTTCTTGCTTAGTAGCAAATGTTTCTTTTGGAACCCATATCAGTTTAACACAAATATAACAAGTGATCTGTCTCCCTGAATCATTTGTTCTTGAGGTAGCTTTGGAGACAGATGGATGATTTCTCTCAACATTGTTCAAGTTGATCGTGTTCTTCTTTGTTGATGACTTTCTGGTATGAGCCTTCTGGTTCTGGTTCCTATCTGTTTTGACATACTGAGCAGGTTTGTCTCTGATATGGTAATAGCGATTATCTCCTGTTTCCTTCATCAACATCTCCTGGGGTTTACTCTTCCCAATCTTTAGGTTGACAAATTGATCTGGTATTTGTTGTCTTTCAACTACGAACTTGGTTGAACTTGTTTGTCCAGTATAACCTAAACCAGTTGTTGATCTGGTCTTGTTCTGCATCTCCCAGATTATGTTGACTCTTTCACTGCTTTTGTTGATCTTGCTCATATTCTCCATGGTTTTCTTCAATATCTCCTCAGCTACTTCCTTTCTGGTTATCAAATCTTTGATCTTGGAGTTGAGTGAGTAGTTTTATTCATCCTTTTTCTTGACCTGTTCTTCTAGATCATTTACTTTTGTAGAGAACTTTGTATTGTCTTCACTGAGTATCTTTACTGATTCGTTCAACTTATCATTCTCCTGGATGACTTCTGTAAACAACTTCTTTATACTCGTATAGCTTTTGAACATCTCATTGACTTCTTCTCATGAGACTTCAGCTTCATCCTCATTACAAGAATCATATACCGGTTTGTTAGATGACATAGAAACACGGGAGTTTACCTCGTTCTGGTTAAGGCCATTATCAAATCCCATGTAGCATTCATCCCAATCTTCTTGTTTATGTGCATAAAATATTTTATCGTTCTCTTATGAACTATCTGAGAAATGACTCGAACTGCTTGAATCTTCTTCTGCTAGCATGGCTTTTCGTTGAGCTTTGAGCTCTCGATCTCTTTTTTCTCTTAACTCTCCTCCTTGACTCTTGGACAGGTCTGGGCAATCTGTCTTGAAGTGACCTGTTCTGCCACAACCATAACAAGTATAGTCAGTAGAATTAGATGTTTTAGTATTCTATACCTCATCTTTGCCATCAGATCGATCTTGATCTCTACTCTTTTGGAATCTGTTCTTGTTATCCTTCTAAAATCTATGATATTTCATCGATCTGACTTCCATCTTGTCCATTCTTTTTGCGATCATAGAAAATTCGTTGATCAGCTTATCATAACCTCCTTCTTCTGGTACAACAGGTACTACAGGTTCATCTGCTATGCTCTTTGCTTTGAAGGCTACTTTCTTCTCTTTCTTGGAGCTGTTTTCACTCTTCTTGCTAGATGAGTGATCTGGTCCATGGATTCTTCTTATGTCGCATTCATGAACAACTAAATGATCAAACAGTGCTTCAATTGTTAGATTGTTGAAATCAACACGTAGTGGTTGCATGGCTGCATATATCTCCCAGCTTGGTGGTAGTGCTTTGACAATTTTTAGATTCTTCTCTCTTTGTGTATATTTTTCCTTCTTGAAGGCAGGTACTTCTAGCATGACTTCAATAAACCTGTTCTTCATTTGTTCAATAGTTTCTCTTGGTCTCATCTTAAAATCATCAAACTTGTTGCAGGCTAGTGAAAGCTTGTTCTCGATCATGGCTTCTGATCCTAAGCTGAGTTCACGTAGTGCTTCCCGTATCTCCTTAGCTGTGTCTAGATCTTGAATCTTGTTTGATTGTGCTAGAAATGATTCCCTTATCAAAGTCATCCAAATTTGTAGAAGGCAATATTGTCATATGCATCAAGTCTGATCTCCTCTAGTTCTTGCAAACTTAGCTTTCTTCCTTCAACAACTTCATCATAGTCTTGATTGATCTTGCTCACTGCCCAAAACGCCTTGTGCTCCATCTCGACAGGTAGGTGACACAACTTGCCATATACCATACCGTATGGAAACATTCCGAAGTTGGCCTTGTAGGTTGTCCTATATGTCCAAAGTGCATCATCAAGGTGGTCACTCCAGTCCTTCCTTGTCTCGCCAACTGCCTTCCTCAGAATGTTTTTCACAATGCGGTTAGAGACTTCAGCTTGCCCATTGGCTAAGGGATGGTATGCAGTAGACATACGGTGGGTAACTCCATAGTTCTTGAGCAAGTTAGTGATGGTAGAGTTGTAGAAGTGTGAACCTTTATCGCTGACTTTTGCCTTGGACATTCTGTATCTGGTGAAGATGTTTGCCTTGACAAACCTTGCTACAGTCCTTGCATCTGCATTCAGAGTTGCAATTACTTCTATCCACTTAGAAACATAATCCACTGCTAGCAAGATGTACTGGTTGCCATTGTACTTGGGTAGGTGGCCCATGAAATCCATGCCCCATATGTCAAAAATCTCCGTTGGCAAGACTGGTATCATGGGCATCTCGTCCTTCTTGGAAATGTTTCCTTCTCTTTGGCATTGGTCGCATGTCCTGCACTTTACAAAACAATTCTTGAAGATTGTAGGTTAGTAGAACCCACAATCCAGGATCTTCCTTGCCGTACGTCTTGGTCCAAAATGTCCTCTGCATTCTCTCTCATGATAATGCTCAAGAATACTTCCTTGCTCTTCTTCGGGTACACACCTTCCACTACTAGAACAATGAACATAGATGACTGATCATAGATGACATTTTTTTCAAAAAATGTCATCTATGAGCGCTCTTTTTGCATAGATGACATTTTGAAAAAAAAAATGTGATGTATGAAGTGTCAGGAAAAATATAGATGACATTTTGTTAAATAATGTCATGGTATAGTGTCATCTTTCTATTGCTTAGATGACAATATCATTGAAATGTCATCTATGTGTGTGTTTTAATTTAATATACATGACACTTTATTAAAAAATGTCATGTATATTAGTGTTTTTTGTAAAATAGAAAACTTAAAAAAAAAATATTTTTATAAGGTGTGATACTCCTTATGAGTATAAGATTTAATTTTTCTATTTTTAGAATGAAATATTCTATTATTTCGTGTATTATTCACGTCTCTAATTCGACTAGTATTCGAGTACTTAATAATTTATATAATTATTCTCACGTGATTTTAAATCATACCCTGATTTATTAAATCCTTAATATTTTCACATTTCACCCAATCAATTTAATAATGAGTACTATAATAGTTCAAGATAATTTAATTGGAATATTTTAAATTCTAAGTTTAAAATACTAAATTAATTCTTATAATGTAGTATTAATTTAATTAATACTCTTTTAGAATTTTAAGATTATAAATAATACTATTAATTCTATATGTATACTTACTCCAATCAAAATAATTGTTCTAGCCTAATTTGAGTTTATTATCATAAGCCCATTATTTAAAATTTTTAGACTTAATAATCCACTTAGTTGTTCTCCCTAATTAGGTGGATTTTAAAATTTGAGTTTATTATCCTAATATGAATTTATTATCATAAACCCTCTTTATTCTCACACTTAATAATTGTTCTAGCCTAATTTGAGTTTATTATCCTAATTTGAGTTTATTATCATAAACCTTTATTCTCACACTTAGTCGAATTTCCCAGCTTTCTTCAATTTACTTCTCCCTCCATAGCATTCCGCCGTTGCTTCCCTGATGAAAATCGTCTTGCCACCGTCACACTTAGTATCATAAAATACTAAATTAATTCATATAATGCAGTATTAATTTAATTAATACTCTTGGACGGCGGAAAGCTCGCCGGTGCTCTTCTCCATAGGTAAACTCTACCATCTATCTCTCTTTCTAGATTTTTAGGTTCTATATTATCTATTTTCTGAAATTCTATCAAACTTTCTCTCAATTCTAACTCTTGGTATCTCTTACTGCCGAAATACAGTCGCTCAATGGATTCTCTAGCCTCTCTCGCAGCTGGAAAGCACAGCCCTCGCCGGCGCTCCTCGTGACACTCTCGTCATCTACCTGAATGTTTCAGGCGTCTCTTCTTTCTTCCAAGGTAATTCCCTTTCTAGATGTAAAAGTCACAATTTAACAAATGAAAGAAACTACGCATCTGTTAACTCGTGTACAGATCTGTTAAAAATTCAAGTTCTAGATGTAAAAGTCACAATTTTAATATGAAAGATGAGATGCATCTGGTTAACTCATCGATGGTACACATGTGACATGTTCATCTGAAACTCTTTGTTCATAAGTTCTTATACCGTGCTAACACTAGCCTTTCTGTTGTGCTTGTTATTTCTGACTCACTTGTGATTTCAGATTAAATATCTTGCTGAGGATGGAATAAATTCTTTTGTTTTTGGAGCTGCAGCAATATGTTTGCCTTGGGATCTTTTGGTTGGTACATGTGCCTTATTTGCTGTGATTTGGATATGAAATTGAACTATAATTTGGCATAGATACATCACCACGTTTCTTTGGTTTTTATCATTTCCCTATGTGTTACAGTTTGTATCACAATTTTGTATTCTGCATGCCCTGCTTATATGTGATTGGGCGACCATTGTGATCAATGAGGTTAGTAAAATAACTCATTCAATTTTATTTCTAAGTACTTTCCACATATTTAACTAAAAAAAAAGTCTCACTCTAGCTCAATTTTCTTGTAGATTGACATGTGAAGTGACAATATTGCTTTGATCGATGAAGAAGTTTGGTGATTTTGGGCATGGTGATTCAAACTTCTACTGCTTTGGGTCTGTGTACTAGTTTAAGTTACATTAGTTAAGGTGGATTGAAATATTAACCCAAACTTTTTAATATTTTATCATTTTTATTTTTATTTCCGTGTACGAAGTTGAATATTAGACAATTAATGCATATAAATATTTTTAGTGCGTGTATGAATTCTCTATTTGGTATTGTTTTATTTTGTAAAATATATTGATGAAACCAAAATTATTAAATACAGGTTAATTAATGAAAAAATACGAAAATGGTTAAATTTATCAGATTATAGATGACATTAAATTAATGTCATCTTATGAATTATAGATGACATTCTGAAAAAGTCATGTATTGCACCTAAATGTGTCAACTTCTCGCATATAAATGACATTTTTTTTAATATAGATGACATTATATTGTATGATGTATTATAAAATAAATGACATTATTTTCGTGTCATCGTTTAATAAAATAATGTCATCTATGAGCGCATACATCACACGTTTTCAGTGTCATCTATGAGCGACGAATAGATGAGACAGGCATATTTGATAGTTTTTTACCCTCATACATCACACTGATTTAATGTCATCTATGAGCGTTTTTCTAGTAGTGTTCGGAGTATCAAGTCACTACCTTTCTTCCATAAATATGGGTCATCCCAGATGAATGACTCGCTCAGCTTCTTGATCTTTCCCTTCTGGTACTGGTCAACCTCCATTGGGAAAGTCTTCATGATGATGTAGTTGACTATGTCAGCGTACCATGGCTCGACAATGCTTATTCCGTATAGCTCCTCGTCTGGAAATACAAGGTCCATCCTATAGCCTCCTTGAATTTTCATAGCAGATCTCAGATCCTATTTTCTTCTTCTTGGTGTAACTCTGAGCTAATGATCACTGACAATGTCTCTTCCTTGCCCAAGTAAATATACTTTAGATGCTTGGGCAAGGTCTTTAGCTCCAACTTTGATGGTTTGAGTATGGATGATTCCATCTAGTTCCCTGGAATCAAGAGTGATTTAGGGACATGGTACTCCACTGCCTGGACAAATGTCTCAATGGCTACTTTTTCCTCCTTGCCCTCTTCATTGACTGGTTCGTCCTCCATCTTGTTCAGAATCTGGGGTAAGGCTCCTCAATGTCTTTGTCAATGGATTCCACAAAATCCACCATCTCATAATCTGAAGCATGTTGCTCTGCCTTGTAGATATCAATGGTTACTGTCTCTCTAGAACACTTGCAATTCAGCTTCCCGGGTCGCAGTCGATAAAGGTCCTAGCCATCTTGAGGAATGGCCTACCTAAAAGCATGAGAGGCTTCTTGGCAGAGGGGCTGCCCATGTTAAGTACGTAAAAATCAGCGGGAAAAAATAAGTCTTGTACCTTGATTAAGACATCCTCCACTATGCCTTCTGGATAAACGCTTCACTTGTCTGCTAGCTAGATCACAGCCCTCGATGGCTTCAGTTGACTTATCTTCAGTTCTTCAAACATACTTAGGGGCATGACGTTGATCGAAGCCCCCAAGTCTAGCATGGCTTCATCAATGTTGGTATTTCCGATCACGCAAGGGATATAGAACATCCCTGGATCCTCGCACTTGATGAATGTTGGTATCAATGACTGGCAAATCCTTCTTGAGCACTGTGGAGACATTTTTTCCGACTAGAAATCTTGTGTTGTCAGGGTATTGTACCTTCTTGGTACACAACTCCTTTAGGAATTTTGCACGTCTTGGCATAGTCGCAAGTGCAGTGACAAGTGGCATATTGACTTCCACTTTCTGGAACACCTTGAGTAGTTCCTTCATCTCTTCATCTTCCTTAGTCTTGGCCAACCTTTCGAGGAAAGGTGGCTTGCAATAGATGTTCATCTCCAGAGCCTTCTTGGGCGACTTGGCTTTAGGTTTAGGCTCTAACCTCTTTTCTGGTTCAGGTTTCTTGTCTGGATCCTTGGGCTCTGGTATCTTGATCTGCTCCTCAGCTTCTAGCTTCTCTGGTTCTACCATCTCCTTAGCAAGTTCCATTACTAGCTGAGGTAAGGATTTACCGTTCCTGAGCATCACCGCGTTGACCTATGGCTTGGGATTTACCTGGACTTGGGAGGGCAGTTCTCTTTGCTTGTTGTCCATATTGACGATCGTTTGGGTCAAGTTGGAGATCTGGTTGGCTAGTGACTGTAGGGCTCCTAGACTTTCTGTCTTGAACTTCTCAAATTCATCACTGAATTTGTGGTGCTCCTTGCTCAAGTTTAGAACAGTCTCCGTGTCACGACCCGCCTACTTAACTATTGTATTAGCTATGTAAACGGATCGCGACTACGTTTACTGAAGGAATGAATTTAATTCTTAATTAATTACACTTTGATTAATATCAAATACGAATAAGGTTGAATAACAATTAAGTGACGCAATATCAAGGATACAATTGATAAGTGAATGAATCCAAAAGGGGAAATCGGGGTAAAAGGGTATCGATTTTTAGAATAATTTGGGCAGCATCTCCTTTGTAAATAGGTTAATTCCGGACAAACAGAAAACCCAAAGCAGGATATAATAAGTCAAAGCATATATCACAAATGGTTAGGAACATCCAAACCAACTGAAGATGATATGTGCGATATCAAGTTTCAACGACAACAAGTTGAATAAATTCAGATTTCTAAACATAACCAACAAAGGATAGTGAGTCAGCAACTACTATACAAGACCAACATTTCAAAAGATAATTCAGAGTTTTGGCAACAGATAGGGTGGTTGAGAATTATGTGTGACGACATAACCTCGGGCAACTAGATACACATATTAACAAGCAAAAAGGAAAGCAAGCCCGAATTAGCATCCCTCACCATCGCCAACTCCGCTGCTCAACCTGCACATTTAAAAGTATATGCAGGGCATGAGTACTATATGTATTCAGTGGGCACATTGCCAAAAATATTTAAAACATACTTTTATGACTTGCCATCTAAAGCAATACACATGGTTTTAATTTTAAAAAAAATAACCTGTGTAAGTTTTCTTTTTAAAATTCTCAAGCTCATGCTGTATCTTAACCTAATCATGATTTGTGTCTGCAGACAATCACTAGTAGAAAAATGCTCATAGACTACGGTTTTAAACCGTAGTCTATGACCTTATAGAACCGTAGTCTATAGTACCGTAGTGTATACTAACAAGTATACACTACGGTTTGAAAACCGTAGTCTATGTTGAGAATAGACTACGGTTAAAAACCGTAGTCTATTCAGAAAAACTGTAGTGTATTCATGTCAATTACTACAGTTTAACATTCAACTGTAGTGTATGTATAACTATACACTACGGTTTTTCATGCCAGCGTAGTATATGTTTATGTATAGACTACAGTTATGAAAAAACTGTAGTGTTTGATAAGCAATAGACTACGGTTTTCTTGAAAACCGTAGTGTTTGATATATCATAGACTACAGTTTTCTAAAAATTCGTAGTGTAAAAGTTATTATAGACTACGGTTTTTAAAAAAGTGTAGT
>JAPKLX010002253.1:0-10520 GCA_026898415.1 Leonotis leonurus | reverse complement strand
TCTCTGGTTTGAGACTCTCTGATTTAGCATTCTGTCTTGAGACTTGCTGGTTGAGCTTTCTGTCTTGTGACTTAGCTTTCTGTTCCAGCCTTCTACTTGAGACTTGCTGGTTTTAGCGTTATGTCTCTAACTTAGCCTTCTGCTCCAGCTTTCTGTTCCAGCCTTCTGCTTGAGACTTGCTGGTTTTAGCATCTGTTCAAGACATCTTCTATCGTTCTGTTTGAACCAGTTTCGACTATCTGTTATGCTGAAACCAATTAGAAGGTACAGAACATGTATTATATCAAGTGTGTTTTGAAAAACCATCATCAAAACTAAGAAATGTTATGGGGTTCCCAACAATTTCCCCCTTTTTGATGATGTCAAAACCACACTTAGTAAAAACAATGTTACTTGTATCATGTTCTGGACAAACTGGTTAATCTGTTATTTAAGTTAAATAACAGTAAATAACAGAGAGAAAAGAAAAACTCCAAATTCATTGATGTGTGAATTGTTGAGTACAAAAGATTAACAGAAGAAACAAAAGCAGAAGATATAAAGATTTGTCTATGAAAACCATCTTGCAGCTCCACCCTTCCTCATCTTCTCCCTCTGTGCATCAGAAACCAGCTGGATACTTTCATATATCCCATCTCTAACTCTGGCGTAGTTAGGATCATGGTTATCTATCTTGTATCCTTTGATTTTGGCCAGCTGGTTGATGTAGTTGAGAATGTAAGTCTTGTCAGGTAAGTTGCTGCCTGGTATCATAGGGCAGATCATAAATTCTTTCTCAGGTGCCTTCAGCTGGATTTTGGCATCAGAAGCAGCTATTCTGATCCTCTGTATTAGCTCTTGGTCACCAAAGTTCTCAAGATATCTGTTGAAGTCCTCATCAGGAACTGATTCAGAGTATGTAGGCTCCTTCAAAAAATATCTATTCAAGATAAACCCTTGCTTTACTTTCTCCCAGTCAATCTGGTCCTCTTCTGGAACCCATGTATCTTTGGGTGTCTGTTTTTGTAATGACAGATTCCAGGAGAAGGACTTCTTCTTCTTCTTCTTTGATTGGGTTGTTGACTGAGAGGACTGCTGCTGTGAGCGTTCAGTAGATGTAGGCGAGGAGAAAGGTGTTTGATAAGATTTCTCTTTGGCTTCCTGGGCAGCCAGCTTTCTCTCTCTTTCCGCCTGATCTTTGTAAAATTGAGCTCTGAATACTGGATCACACGCTTGATCCATGCTCACTCCGAATAGCAGCAGCTCTGCTATCTGATCCCCTTCATCTATAGGCTTCTTGCCTTTGTCTTTGGGGGTTGCAGATGTAGTTTGAACTGGTTCTGATCCTAGAAGAGTAGGGTCTGGTCTGGGAGGAGTGGTAGCTCTTGGTTGGGTTGATGCTGGTACAGGTGCTTCTGGTGCTGGTGCTGTTGCTTCAGCAGACGCCTTGCTGCTTCCCTTTCCACCTTTTCCTCCAGAGATTTCCCCCTTTTTGACATCATCAAATAGGGTATTGATGAGTGTACGAAGGGAGGCGATCTCCTCAGACATCTTCTCCATTTTCTCCTCAGCATCTGCCTTGTATCCAAGCAAGAGATTAACAGTTTGATCAGAGGCGTCCAGTTTCTGCTCTAGCCTGCTGTTCATGATTGACAAGGTTTTGTCGTATGTCTCCTGAAGCTCTTCTACAGCAGTTAGGCGATTGTTCTGGGTGTCAAAGTCCTCTGGAGTTGGATACAGAAGGTCATTTAAGACATCGACCTGGTTTTTCCGCATCAGCTCCACAAATTTCTCTTTTTCAAAAAGAGCTAGATGGGAGTGGATGGACAGGTCTGTGTCTTCCTTGAGTTGAGCCGCGAGTGCAGTTCCTTTCTTGTCAACAGCTGTACTGATTGTTGCATCTTGTTTGGCTAGCAGGTCAGCAAGCAAGGCAGTGGCTTTTTCAGCTTTTTCATCAATTCCAGTTAGACGAAGATTGATCTTGTTCTGGTTATCTTCAGCTGATGCTCTGTCATCATCTATCTTTTTATCCAGCTCTTTCCTGATAGTTCTGAGCTTTCCTCGGATATCACGATCCATGTCATTGACGTAATCTTTCTGGTGTTGGTTAAAATCAGAGAGGATTTGAGTGGCCTTCTCTTGTATGGAGTTGCAGACATCGGTCATGTGATCTTCAACTCGCAGAGTGATCAGATTATCGAGCTGAAAATTGTTGAAGGTGTTGGGTTCTCGTTCCAACAATTCTTCCATGGTGTAGAAATTCACATGTTTCTTCAATTTTTGAGCAACGCCATGGGTGTATATTTCATTGGTTGGTTCTCCACCAATATGCTGACCTACTGGTTCATCATCACCAGAATCCAGGTCGATGATAGGAGTTTTCTTGGGAGACTGTCTTGTGGAAGGTTCTCCTTGGTCTGGTTGTTGGTGTTGTTCTGTGGGTACAGCTTCGTCCATCCGGACATCAGAATGTGGTGAGGGCAGATCAATCTTTAGTGCTGCTGCCTCCTGCTTCATGTGGTCTGAGATTAGTTGTGAATAGTCTGCTCTCACTTCATGAACTGTGGACACTTGGAGCAGATTAAGTAGGGTTGCCTCTTCCTTCTTCAAATCGTCTATCGTCTTGAGTTGAAGCAGAGCATCAAAAATGTAGTACTCGCTGTCTTTAACCAGCAAGTAGAACTTGACGCGCTTTGCTGTATGCAAACTCTCTGGTAAGGATTGAATACCAGGAAAGTCTTGCAGCACTGAGTGTTCTGCTTCATTCTCAAGCAGATTAATTACACTCTCAGCCTGTCGCTTCTTCTCTTCCTCCTCATCAGTGGACTCTCCTTCTTCTTCTTCTTCACTTATTCTGTCCATTCGGTTGGGAGAAGGAGTAGCTGTTCTGGCAGGAGAAAAATCTTTCTCCGGATGAGGTGTTTCTGGTGGCACTTCTGCTGTTGTTTCTGCTTGTTCTGTTGCTGTCTGAGGTGCCTCTTCTTCTGGTTCTGGTATGTCAGACTGTTCCTCTGTTGCTGCTGCTGGTGATGATGGTTCCTGCACTTTCTGGAGTCTTCTTTTCTTTTGTTTTGGCAGAGAAGCAGAGGTTTCTGTCTCAACAGAACTTCCTCGCTTACGTGCTGCCTTTTCTTTCACTATCTTCTCCTTCTTCTTCTCCACACCTTTAGTAGGTGGCATCCAAGTTGGGTTAGACCTACCCATTTCCAGTGCAGCAACACGGTGCACTTCATCAGGGATCTTGTTGAAAAATTGAGGAGCGAGGCCCAGAGACATCTCCAGCTGGTGCTGGTCCTTTGGAATAGAATGACCAGTGTTGAATTCGACTGCATCTTCCCAGACCTTCTGGGTGAAAAATCGCTCAATCATCAGACTTATCTTGGTGGAATGGCGAAGGTTTCTTCGAACTTCCACTGAAGTTCCTCTGCCCTTGCTATCCTTTGAGTAAGTCACGAGCTTTGCTTCTTTAGCCATCAGCTCAAAGAGGATTCTGCTCCAGTTGACTCGAAGGTTGAGAACAACCGCTGTGAGAATTCTGAATTTCTCAGGTGTGACTTGATCGTAAGTGCCACTGTGGTTGAGAAAAATCCTCTGAACCATTTCTAAGAGGAGCTTGAATCCTGGTTGAAGTAGAGATCTCTGGAACATCCTTCCAGTATAAGAAATAGGTATCACCAACATGATCTCAACAGCCTCCTGTAATTGTGCCATCGTGATATCTTCTAAAGCGAGACCTTCGTCCTTTACTCTATACGTTTGATTAATCATTTCAATCACATTGTATGGGGTCTTGCTTGTTCTGTCACCAATTGGCATCAGTACATTGGCTTCAAAGCCATGTTTGTCATTTTGCCATGTCAGATAGAATGTGGCAACTTGCTTTGCCAGGAACATATTTGGATGAGCAGTTACAATATTGCAGAAACCTAATCTCACAAGAATAAAACAAATGCATATGAGTATCTAGCACAAGCAGAGTAATATGAACAGTTATGAGGAGCAAATTCAGAACAGTTCATAAACAAGTAATATATCAAGCATACTGCAGATATGGTAAAACTGAATAAATTTAAAAACCTTTGCAGCGTTTAACCATTGCGAAAATTTCATCAAGCTTTCGAAAACCATGGGTTTCAAGTACAGCGTACGGTTCAGGTGAGAGAAATTTCTGAACCTCAGCTACGTGTTGCAGAAAGAGTGAAGTTTGAGGTGCCATAGTCAAACGCAAAGATGTTTTTGCGAAGAGATGCAGAGAATTTTGAAATGCTTAAGTGCTTAGAATTTTGAGAGTGCTCAGTGCGATGAAAGTGAAGGTGAACAGTTTAGAGAAGATATCGCATGTATATATAAAAATAATTTAAGAGAAAAGAAATTCGAAGAGTTGAAAAGATTTTCTCCCTTTTTAGATTTTCCCGCTTCAAGATTTGTTTTGCCGCCTTTCCTTGCGTGAGATGAACGCTCTAGATCCTAGGGTCTATATGCGAGCGTGTGCGTATCTCTCACTTTTGGCAACTTTCCTTTTTTTCTGTTTCTTGCAGGGATTTCCTCGATCCCAGTTCCCAAGGTTGTGCTAATCATGATAAAAATAGAAGATTAATTAAATCTAGGGTAAAAAATATCTTTTACAATCCTGTAACCTAGGAGAGTGACGTCTTTTATCTTGACGCTTCAATTTCCTTAAAAGTTCCCCCTTGACTTAGCATTTAAGAAATAATTTCACATGGCTTTTTCGTCAATTAATTGATAAAATTATGCCACGTGTATTTTATTTCAGCTGAGCTTTCTGTCATTCTTGTAATTAGCTTTCTGGTATTAGCTAACTGGTAGCCTTCTGGTCATGACTAACTGGTAGTCTTCTGGTCTTGACTATCTAGTAGTCTTCTGGTCTTGACTATCTGGTAGTCTTCTGGTCATGGCTATCTTGTAGTCTTCTGGTCATGTTCATCCAGACTGAGTAGTCCAAGTTTTCCACATAGCATCTTAAATCTTTCATCTGGTAATGCTTTAGTTAAGATGTCAGCACGTTGGATGTCTGTATGAATCTTCTCAATCTTGATGTGTTTTCTCTCTACATGATCTCTAATAAAATGATGTCTCACATCGACATGTTTGCATCTTGTGTGGAGTACTGGATTCTGTGTTATAGCTATAGCACTTGAGCTGTCACAGAATATAGGTATCTCCTTTACATCAATCTCATAATCTCTTAATTGCTGTTTCAACCAGAGTATCTGTGCACAACAGCTTCCAGCAGCCATATATTCTGCTTCTGTGGTTGATGTAGCAACAGATGTCTGTTTCTTTGAAAACCAAGATATCAACTTGTTTCCAAGAAATTGACACGTTCCAGAGGTTGACTTTCTGTCCAGTTTGCATCCTGCATAATCTGAATCAGAATAGCCAGTAAGCTCAAAATTATCATCTTGTGGATACCAGAGACCAATGTTAGCTGTTCCCTTAAGATATCTAAGTATCTTTTTGGCAGCTTCCATGTGTGATTCTTTAGGATTGGCTTGATATCTGGCGCAAGCTCCAACGGCATATGTGATATCTGGACGGCTTGCTGTAAGGTATAGCAGAGAGCCAATAATTCCTCTGTATTGTGTGATGTTTGCTGGTTTTCCTTCTGGGTCTGGATCTATCTTTCCATTTGATTGCATAGGAATTTTTACTGTTCTGCTATCCTTCATTCCAAACTTGACTAGCAGATCGTTGATGTACTTAGCTTGATTAACAAAGATACCATCTGGTAATTGTTTTACCTGCAGTCCTAAAAAGAAATTCATCTCACCCATCATGGACATCTGGTATTTGTTCTTCATTAGTTCTGCAAATTTGTCACACAGGTAGGGAGATTGTGATCCAAAGATTATGTCATCGACATATATCTGGACCAGCAGAATATGTTCTTTGACTTTGATGATAAACAGTGTCTTGTCAACAGAACCTCTTCTGAAGCCTGATTCCAGTAGGAATGTTGATAATGTTTCATACCATGCTCTGGGTGCCTGTTTCAATCCATAGACAGCCTTGGCTAATCTGTATACTCTCTGGTCAGGATTTTCTTCTTCAAATCCAGGTGGTTGCTCAACATATACTTCTTCTTCTAGTATGCCATTAAGGAATGCACTTTTAACATCCATTTGGTATACTTTGAATCTCTTGTATGCAGCATATGCCAGAAATAGTCTGATTGCTTCCAATCTGGCCACAGGTGCAAAGGTTTCATCGAAATCGATACCCTCCTGTTGATTGTATCCCTTTGCAACAAGTCTAGCCTTATTTCTGACTACTTCTCCATTCTCATCTCGTTTGTTTTTAAATACCCATTTTACACCTATCACTCCTTGATGTTTTGGTCTGTCAACCATATACCAGACTTGGTTTCTTTTGAATTCGTTGAGTTCTTCTTGCATAGCTATGACCCAGTCTGCATCTCTAAGTGCTTCATAGGTGTCAGAGGGTTCAACACGTGATAGATAACAGCTGAGAAGTGCACTTTCTCCATGCATTCTTCTGGTTCTCACTCTATCTGTTGGGTTCCCAACAATCTGTTCAGAAGGGTGATTTTCTTGAATCCATTTCCTTCTGCTAGACATCTCTTCTTCTGATGTCTCCTGTTCTGGTTCACTTGTTGGGTCCTCAAATTCTGGATGAGAAGTTTGGAATGGATTTTCATCTTCTGGTTCTTCTTGATCATTATTCCAACCATTTGTATTGCTTGATTCTTCTGGTTGATCTGGTTCTGGTTCATTCAGATTATTTTCACCTTCTGGTTGATTGTCCTCTGGTGTAGCCTGTGTTATCTGTTCTGTTCCCCCTTGCTGCAAGCTTACTGCTTCAGCATTGTTTGGAACTTCAACTTCATACTCTTCTGATGTATTCCAGATTAGAATGTCTTCTAACAGAATCTCTTTTGCTTTCGGGTTTATGTTCTGATCTTGTGTTTGATCAGTATCTAGGTCTCTGTCACTAATAACAGATTCATCAAAAACAATATGAGGTGTTACTTCCACAATGTGAGTCCTCTTGTTAAAAACTCTATAGGCTTTGCTAACATCAGAATACCCTAAGAATATTCCTAGATCAGCTTTGCTATCAAAAGTTTTCAACTGAGATTTCCCATTATTGTGTATGTAACACAGACAGCCAAAAGAACGAAAATAATGAATCCTGGGTTTTCTGTTGTTCCATATCTCGTAGGGTGTCTTCCCATGTCTGATGGTGACAACTGATCTGTTCTGGGTGTAGCATGCTGTATAGATGGCTTCTGCCCAAAATTTCTTAGGCAGTCTGGTTGCGTTGAGCATAGTGCGAGCTGCTTCTTTTAAAGATCTGTTTCTTCTCTCAACTACTCCATTCTGTTGAGGAGTTCTTGCAGCAGATGTCTGGTGAGTGATACCCATCTGGTTGCAATATTCCTCAACCTTCTGGTTTAGGAATTCTGTTCCACGATCTGTTCTGATTGTGGTAACAGAAACTTCCCTTTTCTTGGTGATCTTGTTGAGAAAATTTGGCAGCTTCTCCAGAGTTTCTTTCTTCTTATGCAAGAATATTACCCAAGTAAATCTTGAATAATCATCAATGATGACTAGAGTATATTTCCTACCATTTATGCTTAATGGTTTGACTGGACCAAATAAGTCTAAATGTAGTAATTCTAGTATTCTGGTTGAGCTCTGGGCAGATTTGCTCGAAAAGGATGATCTGGTCTGCTTTCCTGCTTGACATGCTTCACAAACGTGACTTTTGTCATAGACTTGTTCTGGCAATCCTTCAACTAGTTTCTCTCGTGCAATCTTATTGATTGATTTGAAGTTGAGATGGCTTAATCTTTTATGCCAAAGCCAGCTAGTTTCTGACACTGTCTTTGTGACCAGACAGGTCTCTATCTGGTTGTCCCATTGCACAATATATAATCTGTCTTGCAATTTCCCGGTAAGGAGTATCTCATCTCCTTCCTTGTTCTTAACCAAACAGTTGTTAGCATTGAAAACAATCTGATTACCATTGGTACAGAACTGACTTACAGAGAATAGATTGTGGCTGAGACCTTCAACATATGAGACATTTGAAATGGTGGTCTTGCCTACTTTTATGTTTCCATATCCTCTGGTATATCCTTTTGAATTACATCCAAAAGTGACATGAGGTCCTGGTTTCTCTATGTAGTCTGATAGTAGGTTCTTGTCACATGTCATGTGTTTTGAACAGCCACTATCAATTATCCAGATTGTTCCTTTTGCAATCTTACTTCTTCTTGCAGCCTTCTGGTCCTGCAATTAAATAGATTTAGCTACCCTTTATTGTCTGGGTGCTTGGTTATTAGCAAAGATCCCTTTTTGAATCCAGAATAACTTTAAATTGGGAACAGTAAAGTAGCTAGTGATGATATTCCCATTTTCATCAACAATGGACTTTGAGTGAAGAGCAGATGGATGGTATCTCTCTGATCCTTTGCTTTCTGCTTTCTTCTGTGATGTCCTGTTGACTTTATTTCTGGTCTGTTGTTTGGATTCTGTGTAGTAGGCAGGATGTCTTTTTGTTTGATGATATTGTCTGTTAACAGCTTGTTTAACAATCATCTTCTGGGGAAGATCTTTCTTATTTTTCAAGTTTATTACTTGATCTGATATTTGACTTCTTTCTGGTACGAATTTCATTGGACCTGCTGCTTTTTCTGTGTGACCTGGATATCCTAATCCAGAAGTCCCCTTTTGCTGCATGTTAATTAGCAGTTTAGCACGTTCATCACTCTTGTAGATCATTTCTTTTCCTTTCTTGATCTTCTCTTCAGCAATGTTATTCCTATTTATAAGATCTTTGACTTTTGAGTTCAAGGAATGTATCTCACTGTCTTTGCTCTTGATCTGTTCTTCCAGAACATTGATGTTAGCAACAAACTTAGTGTTTGCTTTACTCAATATCTCTTCAGTTTTCTTCAATCTGTCATTTTCTTCAACAACTTCTTTGAAAAGTCTCTTGATACTTGAGTAACTCTTGAACATCTCATTAACTTCAACCCAAGAATATTCATCTTGATCTTCTGTTTCCTGTTCCAGATCAGTATTATTTGAAGAGTTAGAGTTGCAGGAATTTACCTCTACATCATCTAGACCGTTGTCTAGTCCTGCAAAGCATTCATCCCAGTCTTCTTCTTCTTTAGCAAAGAATGCTTCATCATCTTCTGTTGAACTATCAGATAGATGGCTTGAGCTGGAATCATCTTCTTCCTTTTCTTCTGCTATCATAGCTTTACGTTGAGCTTTTAGCTTTCTGTCCCTTTTAGCTCGTAGTTCTTCTCTCTGACTTTTGGATAGGTCAGGACAATCTGTCTTGAAGTGTCCTGTTCTTCCACAACCATAGCAAGTATAGTCAGTAGGATTAGTGATTTTACCATTACCTCTTCTTTCTGTTTTGTCATCAGATCGTTCTGCTTCTTTGTTCTTCTGGTATCTACTCTTGTTGTCTTTGTAGAACCTTCGATACTTTCTTGATCTGACTTCCATCTTGTCCATTCTCTTAGCAATCAATGAGAATTCTTTCAGTAACTTATCATATCCTCCTTCTTCTGATGCAGTAGATGAAGTTGATTCATCTGTTTTGCACTTCGCTTTGAAGGCAGTCTCTTTCTCCTTCTTAGTGCTAGTTTCATTCTTCTTGCTGGAGGAATGATCTGGTCCATGTATCCTTCTGATATCACATTCATGGACAGCTAAATGATCAAATAGTGCTTCTACAGACAGATCATTGAAATCAGCACGTAGAGGTTGCATAGCTGAATAGATTTCCCAGCTTGGTGGTAAAGCTCTAAGAATCTTGAGGTTCTTCTCTCTCTGTGTGTACTTATCCTTTTTGAAGGCAGACACTTCAAGTAGTACTTCAGTGAACCTGTTCTTCATTTGTTCAATGGTTTCTCCAGGCTTCATTTTGAATTCATCGAACTTATTACATGCTAGGGATAGCTTGTTCTCGATCATAGCTTCAGATCCTAAGCTGAGATCTCTTAGTGCTTCCCACATTTCTTTGGCTGTATCAAGATCTTGGATCTTGGCCAGATGAACTCCTTTCACAGTACTGGATATAACTCCTTTAGCAAAATCATCAAGATTTGCTTCTCTTCTTTCTTCCGAAGTATACTTTCTGGGGTCTTTCAGTACAGTTTCCTTCACTGCTCCTGTCTCAGTGATACGAGTGGTTTCTTCTGTAATAGCCAAAGGTCCTTCTTCTATCACCTTCCACATCAGGCAGTGATGAGCTTTGAGACACATCTTGATTCTGAAGCTCCATTCTCTGTAACCTTGGATGGAGAATTCTTCGCATGCCCTGATAACAGATGATTCCATAACAGATAATATGCAGATGATGAAAAGATTTTCTAGATCTATTCAAGTAGACCACGCAGGTATTAACCTTGTGAAAACAAAACAATGGTCGTATGAACCACTGCTCTGATACCACTTGTTGGTCCCGAAAGAGCAAGGTTTGGTGTATGGGGGGGGGGGAATACACCAAATGCAAACTTTTCAGTTTACTTGACT
>JAPKLX010000198.1:410662-554303 GCA_026898415.1 Leonotis leonurus | reverse complement strand
TAGTGTCATCTATGAGCGAATAATGTCATCTATGAGCGCATAGATGACATTATTTCAGTGTCATCTATGAGCGAGGAATAGATGAGCCTACCATATTTGACATTCTTTTACCCTCATACATGACATTAAATTAATGTCATGTATGAGCGTTTTTCTAGTAGTGTAATTTAGTAAACCGTCTTTAAATAAACAACACTAAGAATATATAAGATTTAACTGAGTGTGGATAATCTTTGAAAATCTGGAGGATTTCTTACAACATTTAGCTCTCTTGAACACACCCAATCTGGAGAAAGGCATGAAGTATTTATATTTTTTAATTTTGAAAACTAGCCGTTGCAGCAACATTAAATATGAATATGACAGTTGGTGCTAATTGTATTTCTAGTTGCTGGAGTTTGTCTTACGTGTCATCCAATGATAAACACACATTTTAGGTATATTTTAGTAGTCTTATTATTGTTTATTAGTTGGCTCGTTTTGAGCCATTTTTAGTTTATAGTTGTAATTTCTTATTTTTGGTTTAGTTTTCTTTATTTTCTTTCATTTTTTCGTGTTTTCATATTCAAATAAAAGATGATTTGGAAATTATATTATTGAAACTCATTTAGATAGGAATCCGTAGCCGCAAATGGATTAAAAATTAGAATTGAAACGAAGGAGAACGAGTCAAAACAAAATTGGTGCGCAACACGTAAAAAATTTTGTGCGGGCCCTACGCAAATTTGTTATAATTTGCGAGATTTTTACTCTATCCATGAATCTATAAATACACACCATTATTAATTGCTAAATTTTCTTCATATTCTTGTTTATGATTCATGGTTTTAATTCTCATATTTTGATAACTGACCATTATTATTGCATGTTAGCTATGTGTTTGATGTCTTATCCGAAATTGAATTCATAGTCAACTACACGAATGCATAATACATGTTTTGTCTTGAGACCTAGCGGAGATAGATGAACTGTAGGAGGTTATTCTTATCATTCTTTTGGGATTTAATATTTGGTTCTTGATACCTACGGGTGATAGATTATGTATTAATCAACATTCATAGACTGCTATAATCCGGGAGTATGCGGATATTTATGCGATCTTTCACATGAATTAAGATTAAATATGGTGATTATATTTAATAGGTGAATCCGTAATTTGATATAGTGTCCATACATTGTCCTGAAATCTTTATTATTTGTTTATTCTATTATTATTTTGCGAGCCCGTAGGCTATTTTATATTGATTCGATCTTATTCAAATTTCTATTTGCCTATATAATAATTAAATTTCTAAAAATAATTAACCAGCGTGTTTTCGTTTATCGGTCATTTTGGATACAATACTCTACTTGCTCTATTCTACACCTATTTATGTGTTTAAAATAGTGCAATCAACCAACGTTACATCTGACATGACATTTTAGAAAAGTGGAATGATTCATTTAGTTAGATCGTTAGCTGCTTACAAATATGGGACCAACTCACTGGACATATCAGGTCAGATCGATGTATCGATCTGCTTTAGGGCAGATCAACTCCAAAGTCACCTCTTGAGTTGTATCCACTTGATTTGCTTCAACAATGTTGTCGACATGTGAATACCTGGTCAGGTTAACTCTATCGATCTGTTCTCAAGTAGGTCATATGATCCTCTCTCGATCTATCATCTTCTTAATATGTCCTTCTTGATCTGCTCAGTATGTTGTTGATTTGTACTCATGATCTGCTCTCACGACCTGCTCAATAATATGTTTGTACGGCCTGCTTTTGCAATTGTGAGTTGATTTTTGATCTCTCGGTTGATGTTATACTTAGTCTAGTAAATCAGATTGTGTCTTATACTTTGATTAACCTTCTATAAAATAATGAGATAAATCATATCGTACATGTCGTTATCTTAACCTGACCTTACATGTTCATATCTCTTCTAACACTTAAACTAAATAAGATCATTCTTTATTGAGCACGCCGTTATCATCGACCTATCATTACATTTTAGATGATCTGCTACTAACACAATCGGATTGATCTCTTATGGATTAGGTCGATACTATCGACATGTCCTAACACTTTAGATCAACCTGTCTAAGTCTAACTCTAATATAAACAAATAAACAAACACATATCGATCTCTCATATGCTAGATTTGTTACTCCAAAGCATTAACAACTAAGTATTAATATACTCATTAAATTATATATGCAGATGATTTCAATAGCATCATCAAAATATATAATAGCTTCCACTAACTACACACAACACAATTTAAAATAATATATCAAGTGAGACCTTAATTTCATTCACTACATATCATCATTAAAGTCAAAAACACTACATTAAAACCCACACCGGGTCAAACTAGGAAGATGTTTCATGGACGAAGGGACACTACAACAAAACCTTCAAATAGTTACACTTGGGTGTAACTATTATGGGTGTCAAAAATTTTTAATGCATGTCACTAAAATTTTTAGTAACATTTA
This sequence comes from Leonotis leonurus, assembly GCA_026898415.1. Classification (NCBI taxonomy): domain Eukaryota; kingdom Viridiplantae; phylum Streptophyta; class Magnoliopsida; order Lamiales; family Lamiaceae; genus Leonotis; species Leonotis leonurus. The sequence continues at coordinate 551,819 of JAPKLX010000198.1, read as the reverse complement.
AAAGTTTAACTATTAAATAATAATTTATGACATGTATTTGAAAGTGTCACTACATAAAATTAACTACACTTAAATGTTACTAATAATTTTAGTGACATGCATTTCAAATTTTGTGACACCCATAATAATTACACTCAAGTGTCATTATTTGAGAATTTTGTTGTAGTGGGAGTAATACCTAAATATGAAAATATTCTTTTATATGATATATATAGAAATGAGAATGTCATAAATATCATTTGTATATACTTCCCCTCCCCCTGTCCCACTAAATATGTCATGTTTTGACCAAAAAATTCTCAAAATTTTGATTAAAACAGGACATATCTAGTGGGACGAATAGGGTATAAAATTAAGATTATATAATATTATATATAAAATTGCAACCTCAATCAGTGGTGGAGTATTTCTATCGGAGAATGCCTTTTCAAAGTATTGATGTATGAATTGGCATTACTATAATCAATAATATTATTCTTTAGTATTAGTATTAGATTTAATGTTTTTAAGAAAAATGTAATTAAGTAGAAATACGATAGAAAAATATATATCATTCTTAGCATGTATGAATTTGAGATTAACACCACCTGAAATATTACATTAATATATATATACTCAAGTTCGATCACCTTAATTCATAAATTGGCAATACTTTAATTGTTAATTTATATATATATAGATCAAACAAATTCATATATAGAAGATATATGCAGTTTATACTTTATAATCACTCGTATATGTATAATTCCTGCTCTAGAAATAAGCTAGCAATATCTCATTAAGATTTGATACTGTATTGTGAGACTCTGGTTATGTATTAATTATATACATTATGAAAATATTCCCAAATGAAATTAGCAGAATATGCAATTAAGGTTAAAATCACATTAATTCATAAGCAGCCGAAGATCTATATAAGTTGAACACACCTCCTCCATTTCTTAATTATGCTAAGTTGGAAAATGGCTTCTTTCAACTTTCTCCATTTCCTTGTCTTTTCTCTATGCTTTGCTGCCCTCTTTGCGCCTCATCAATGTATGATACTACTATTTACATTAATCTTGTATACACAGGGTAAATTAGCTCGTGATTATTTGAAATTGACTTGGTTCATGATTAATCGAGACTATTTTGTCATGGAAGAGGTCAAGACAAATAAGTCATGATTAATTCTATATGATATAGTCTTGAGATTAAATCGCGGATAATCCATCCAACCGAACACCCTCGTAATATATTATTTGATTGGACTATATATGTTTGTGTCTGTGATGAATTGTTATGAACAGTGACAGAGCTACAGCCAAAAAAGGAGGGGCTTTAGCTCCTATCAATTTTTTAATGTATTTTATATTTATAAAATTGTAAATTTATCGATAGTTTTATAAATATTTATACAAAAGTCTTAAAATTTATTATAAGTTTGAATTATAATAAAATTTAATTTTTAAATTAATATATCAAAATTCAGCTCACGTACTAACACTTTTTTTTGCATCTGCCGCTGATTATTGTGCAGGCATTAGGTATGATGTGGATGACGTTGGCCCGAAAAAAGGAGGTAGCTGTGGGACAAACCCTTGTAAGGATGGAGGGCGTTGCACTTGTTGCAAGTCATCTGGTGTTTGCTACAGATATGAATGGCAGTGTTGGGAAAATTGTCTTCCTTAATTTTTCATTACATCATTAATTATATCAATAATTTGGATTTCCTATTTTGGAATCCACCTTGCTATTCAATTACATGTATAATAATACTATTGAAGCTTCTTTCTTTGCCTTATCCCTTTCAATTTCTTTTTAAAATATATAATACTACTTCTATTAGGCATTGTTATAATGATAGTAAGATTTAAATCCAAAACTTTATACTTTAGAAATAATTACTTTACTAATATTTAATCATTACAAGATTTGATATGGTCATCTTTATACGATACTTGAGAATCGTTTTACATTCCACACTTGTAATATCTTTTTCTGGATAAAACATTTGCCAAAAGATAAGGTATATTATGAAAATGTGTAAACCCTTTATTAGAAAAAACTAGCCTGTGCAGGTAAGAATTAATAACAATAAAATTAACTTTAATTATATTATATATTAAATTATGCTGCAATAATAAAATAATCATATTAACTACAATTTATAATACGATTGTTAAACTAATAAAATTCTCCGTAATATAAATATAAATTAAAATTAAAAAAGAAAAGAGTATTATTTTTCATAAATTTTATTGGTGCATGATTGTTAAAACAATTGAAATTATATTGCAGATACCTTAGTGTTAAAAATAATTTATTGCATTAATCAAGTCATTTTTTTATCTTTTACTTATTAAAGTGCATATTTTAGCTTTTGACCCATTCAAAAATCAATTACTAATATTTAATTATAGATAACATGTAGCTAACTAATTGTAATATAATCGTTGTGTGAGAAATGAGAAATGATATCAATCATCCATCTTAATAAATCAATGATTGCGATATTATTTACAAATTAACTTTATTTATAAATTAACTTTATTTATAAATTAACTTTCACATTTTTACAATAATAGAAAATTTTTAAATTTGATATAATGAATCTCCACAACTGATTACATTGATGACCTATATCTATTATTATTATTTATATGTATGAATATATAATTATTTCGATATTTAAATGGGCATAACTTGTTCGTATTAAATTTGTTTTTTTATATATTATATATCAAATTAAATATCTTTTCACGATCTTTAATTTAACATATATATTGTATATATATTTTTTTTTAAAATATATTTGAGAAATACTATAATTAAAGGTAAGAGAAAATGATAAATTATTTTATTAACAGGTAATATATGCTATTGACCGTGCATTGTTATTGCAAGGAGAATTTAAGTAATAGTTGATATACTTAATTATTATAAACATTAGAATTAAAATTAATTACAAAATTGTTATTAAAATTGAAATGTTTCTTGTTAAATATATATATATATAGATTAAAAAAATATATTTTTGTAGAAATAATTATTTCTGAAATTCTGATACAAATTATCATTTTACTTTGTTTCTAATTTAAATTTTAAAATTTATAATTCTCTAATTTTTCACTAAAAAATTTAGACCAATTTAATTTGTGGTTCAATTTCTAATTATGTTTTAGTTATTCTATCTTTTATTTTATTTTTAAAAAATCAAAATAAGAAAATGAAAGTTAGAACTCAAAAAAGAAAAAAAAACTTAAATTCAAAAATTGAACATTCAAAAAATAAATCAAAATTAAGATGAAAAGAGTAAATTATTCCAAAAATTTAGAAAATTGTTAGTATTGTGTATATTTTTAAATCAAGAAATAGTATTGAGTATAATTAGTAAAAAAGAAACAAACATAATGCGTGTCGCATAGTGCATGAGCCCACTACATTAATCATTCAAATTCCCACTGAAATTAATGTTAATTACAAAATTACCACTCAAATTAAATGCTTCTTATTTTATATAGATATAGATATTACCCTTTCTTTCTTTATTTAGAGAAAGTTCGATAAAATTTCATGTAAAAATTTTAATTTCATGTATTTCTATTTTGTAAAAAATCTCTACTAAAAATACATTTTTTAGAATTTTCTTAATATCTTTCCTTCATACAAAGGAAAATAATCTTGTATCGAACAATCGGTCTGATTTGTCAACAAAATCGCGTACTACTATATATTGTGCAATTATGTATATGGACAAAATATTTCTTAATTATGTGTATGGTTATTAATTAATGTTTTTAAATGATTTCAATTAATATATAGTTGCACAAAATATATATGATTCTAATTAAAATATGGTGGTTAAAAAATTAAAATCTAGTAGATTTTCACATTAAACCAAAATCTGGTAGAGAAAAATCGACCGAATTTTATGTTTTTCACGGCCAAATTTTGATTAATAAACACGTGATTTTGTGTTTTCACAATCGGATTTTAATGAAAAATTTTCGACAAATTATGTATTGAATTAAAAATATGTAGGTATTATTAGGAGTGTAAACGAGCCGAGTCGAGCCGAATATTAACTTGCTCAAGATCGAGCTCGGTTCATAGATGTCAAGCTCGAGCTCGAATCGACTCGTTCGAGTTTTAATTTTTCAAGTTCGAGCTCGACTTCATGAAAAATGCGATAAGCTCAAGCTCGACTCGATAAATATTAGCATAATTTATCTCGAATAAGCTTGTTTAGGTCCGTTTAAACTAGTGTAGGCTCATTTAACAATAGAGAATATAAATGTAAAATCATAACCTAGGTTCGATTAAGCTCGTGAGCCTATTGAGGCGGGTATCGTTGAACTCAAACTCAAGCTCGATATATACTCGAGTAGCTCGAGCACGACTCGATAAACATCGAGTCGATTTCAAATTTTTCTGGAGTCAATTCTGAGTAGTTCGCGAACTGTCTCAATAGTATTATTATTAATAAAATATGGTCATGCATATATGATCGTGTCTAATTGGAAAAAATGATATGAAAGCTAGGTTTGCTTATTTGAGAATTATATTTATAATTATTGAAAATATGGGTTCATGAAGCTGATTTATGCTCTACGGAATCTCTTCAACCTCTGAGTCACGGTGGCTAAGACGATCTTCAGCTCGACGGAAACTTAGTCGATTCGGCCGAGGTAAATCAGTTCATCTGGTATTGGTGATAAGAAGCATGTGTTTGTATAGTTGTTTGAGTTTATTTGTGTTTGTTGTTGGATTTTCAGCTGGATTGGATAAAAGGATTACTTGCAAGGGATGAAATGGTAATAGAAAAAAGATTAATGATGAACCTTTAAGACAGTTGGATTGAGGAGGAGCCGATTCGGATTTATGTGGATTAGCGAAATAATCCACATGACCTTACGGCAAAATTATTAAATACCAAATAGAAAGTATAGAGATGACAATATGACTTAATCTATTGTTGGATAATATTTGGGAAAAAAGATATTGTAGAATGTAAAAGAAAAACAAAGAAGATGAACCAATTGAAGACTACAATGGCTACAACTTGCTAACTAAAATGCTATTCTATTACAAATGAATAAAATAGAATAAAATATTTGTGGAAGCCGAGTTGAGGAAAGAGTCCTCTATCCGCAAGATAATTTACGCCACAGTAGTGCTCTCGGTGTGACGTGATGTCTCCAAAGATAAAACAACTTTACGTCTCGGAGGTGGCAGCACCGGGAACCTTCAAAGCTCCGGCGAACTGGAAAAGATTGAAAAGATTGAGGAGAAAGCTTCTTTTAAAATGCTTGAAGAAGAAGAATGAAACAAGATGGTTATGCTTGTGAAGGCTTGTATGTCAAGCTGGACAAACCACTGTTACAGGTCGTTGGGCAGGTCATCTGGGATAGACCAACGACTGGTCGTTGGGTAGGCCGTCTGGGACAAGCCATGGCACATGCCGTGGCACAGGTTGTCTGGGGTAGGCCATGACACAGGCCAGCAGGTCAGCTGGGAGCAAACCTGCCTAGGCCAGCAGGCCACCTAGCCACCAGGCCACTAATAGGCCACCAAGTCACCTGCAAAAAACAAGCCCCGAGCCAGCGAGCTATCGTGCGCGAGACTGGTCTTCAGCCCAACTAGTCAAATCATAAGGTTTCTTAACCTCCTTATATACATGATAAATATTGGTTTTATAACCAATGTGGGACAAGAGTTTCTCTTCATACTTAGTCTCAAACACATAACTCCATACTTTAAGTTACTTACTTTAAACCTTTATTTCTCACTCACCGGGAATCGATTTGGAGAAAATAAATATACCACGATCATCTAATCGAAACGTAGATCGATCCTAGGTCATTTAATTTTCTTAAAATTAAATTTCACGTCATTTAAAACTTCGTCAAACTTCATAGACCATTATATATATATATATATATATTTATTTATTTATTTATTTAAAAGTGATTTCTTCAATCCCCCACATGAGTGGAAATAACCCAAATGCAGATGCAGACACAAGCTATGTCCTCACGAAGTGGTAAAGTATCAGGATAGGTAGTTTATAGCTTTGAACCTTCCATAATCAACACCATTGGATACACAGGCGGATTACTAGCGCTATGTTTTGAACTATTCCTCAACGGCATGTACCTAGACAATGATGTCAACACCTTTAACACCTTAAACATTTTCCGTTCTCACATTTTGTGTCCATTTCGGGCCCTGGACACCCATTTGGATTCATAAGTGTTTATTTTAGAAGCAGCCCTCACTTCACACTTACATAGGTAATTCTTTCTAGAGTATCTTACCCTACTCAATCTCTAAAGAATCATTAAAAGTCTTAAACTTAACCTCACCCCTAGGCAAGTTCTCAAACTCGATTGTGTTTTTCTAGGGAATAGATATAGCAATGAGTGTTATCCCACGAACTCTCATAGCTTAGTTTTCCCATTGAACCAAGTTCTTGGGTTCTCCAGTCATCATGGTTGGGTTACCACTATGACATCTTCTTATGTTGTGGATTTTAAATCCATTCCCTCTAGCAATTTAAACATTTGATCTCGATTTAACCCTTTAGTTAGCGGATCCACTAGATTATCCAACGACTTTACATAGTAGATTGTAAACACATATCCACTTGTTGAAAGTGAATCCTTTGTGTCTGAGATCCAATTAGCATCACAATACCCTTCAAGTATTAGGGGGTATCTACCATATTTTAACCCATAATAATGATTATACTTTAGGTATCTCAATACTCTCACAAGAGTTTTCCAATGCTCTTTGCTTGGATTGCTCGTGTAGCGACTCAGTTTGTTCCCGGCACACGCTATGTCAGGTCGAGTGCAGTTCGTTAGGTACATCAAGTACTCAATCACCTTTGCATAGTCTTCTTGTGCTACAGACTCACCTCGGTTTTTACTTAGGTAAACATTAAGTTCTAAGGGGATTTTAACAGGTACGTTATCGTATGCATTAAACCTTTTTAGCACTTTTTCAACAAAATGAGCTTGTGACAAGCTGATCCCGTTTGATCTTCTTAGAATCTTAATTCCAAGTATCACATCAGCTACCCCTATATCCTTCATGTCAAAATTTCTTTTCAACACGAACTTAGTGACGTTAATCACTTGGATGTGACTACCCATGATTAACATGTCGTCTACATAGAGACACACTATAAGATATTCGTTGTTAGTGCTCTTAATGTAAACACATTTGTCACACTCATTTATTTTTAAACCATTTGACAACATCACGTCGTCAAATTTCAAGTTCTATTGTAACGGCGCTTGTTTCAATCCATATAGAGACTTCACTAGTTTGCATACTTTTTTTTCTTGGTCAGGTACTAAAAACCCTTCAGGTTGCTCCATATAGATTTATTCCTCAAGATCACCATTCAAGAACACAGTTTTAACATCCATTTGGTGAATCTCGAGATTGTGCAGAGCATCAATCGCGAGCAACACTCTAATAGAAGTAATCCTCGTTACTGGTGAATATGTATCGAAAAAATCATACTCATCTCTTTGTTTAAAGCCTTTGACTAAAAATCGAGCCTTATATTTATCAATTGACCCATCGGCTTTAAACTTTATTTTAAGGATCCACTTGCATCCTAAGGGCTTACAACCTTCAGGTAAATCAACCTAACACCCAAGTGCGATTTTGCATAGTTGAGTCAATTTCACTTTGTACAGCTTCTCTCCAGAGCTCTGCGTCTGACCTAGACAAAGCTGCTTTAATCGTTGTTGGCTCATCATCCAACATGAACGATACATAGTCAGGACCAAGAGTCTTTTGAGTCCTAACTCTACTACCCCGTCTAGGTTCTATATCCTCTAGATTAGACCTTTGTCGCTTGCGCAATTTTGGGTCTTCATCCATTGATTTAGAAGACTTTGTTTCTTCTTCAATTCTTCCATTCGAATTGACTTCAATTATATCCTTATCTTTACAAGGATAACAAATAGTCGTTCCCACCACCATGTTGGGAACTTCCGACTAGTGAATAACAAATCGATAGGCATTACTGCTAATAGCATATCCAATAAAGATACAATCAACCGTTTTAGGGCCAATTGTAACTTGTTTGGGTAGAGGCACTTCAACCTTTGTCAAACACCCCCACACTTTAAGATATTTGTATGAGGGCTTTCCTCATTTCCACATCTCATAAGGAGTAACATCCTTACCTATAAGTAGAATCTTGTTCAGTATATAGTTGGCAGTTAAAACAACTTCCCCCCACATGTTCTGGGGCAACCCTGAACTAATCAATAAAGCGTTCATCATCTTCTTAAGTGTTCGATTTTTGCGTTCCACAACACCATTAGATTGAGGTGAATAAGGAGATGTCGTTTAATGAATTATAACACTTTCGTTGCATAATTTCTCAAACGGAGCTACATATTCTCCCCATCTATCACTTCAAACCATCTTAATTCGACAGCTTAATTGATTTTCGGCTTCAGTTTTAAAGTTCTTAAAAGCTTCAATAGCCACATCTTTTGAAGTAAAGATGACAATACCTTGTGCAATCATCTATGAAGGTAATGAAATATTTCTTACCACCTCTTGTTTGCATAAACTTTAAATCACACACATCGGTGTGAATTAATTCAAGAGGTTTAGTACTCCTTTCTACCGAATAAAACAGTACTTTAGTGATTTTCGCCTCAACACAAATTTCACATTTGTTTTGAGTATTGAATTCACTTAACTTTAGTAATTCCAAATTTAATAATCTTTTTTTAGCATTTAGATTTAAATGTCCTAATCTACAATGCCATAAATCGGAGCACTCAATCAAGTAAGATGAAGTAGAGGCTTTCTCATTATCATTCAAACTTTTGCGGCGCACAACCATTACATTGAGTTTGAAAAGACCTCTGGTAAGATAACCTTTACCTAGGAATTCTCCAAACGTGGTCAATATAAATTTATCAGATTCAAAAACTAATCTAAATCCCTTATTGACTAGTATTGAACCCGAGACTAAATTCTTGCGGATGTCTGGGACATGCAGAACGTCCTTCAAGGTAATTGGGATGCCAGACGTCATCTTGAGGACCACATCCCCAACTCCGGCCACCTCAGACGAGACTTGGTTTCCCATATTGAGCTTCATCCCCTCAACAACCTTGTAAGTGATGAACTTAGTCTTGTCGGTGCACACATGGGCGGTTTCGCCGGTATCAATGTACTATTCACCTTGATTGTCTACAAAGTTGACCTCCTCGGTGACTAAGGCGGCAAGATCTCCTTCTTCCCATTCGACGTACTCCTTCTCTGCAACATGGGCAGTGTGCTTCTTTTTCTTATAGCCCTTTGGTTCACGACAATCCCTTGACGTGTGGTTTGGTCTACCACAATTGAAGCAATTGTCGTTGACCTTGTGAGTCGGCTTTTGCTTTCCTTTGTTGTTGTCATTAGGGCGAGCACGCTTCTTGGAGGGACCGCCTCTCTCCAACAAGTTGGCTTTTGCGTTCATCGGCCCTTTCACCTTCGGATCATGCTTTCGCACGTCCGACTCAATGCGAAGCTTCACGATGAGTTCTTCAAGAGTCATCTCCTTTCGCTTATGTTTGAGATAACTCTTGAAATCCTTCCAATTAGGAGGTAGCTTCTCAATCACGGTCGTCACCGTGAACGCAATCGATAGAACCATTCCCTCGGCGTGGATGTCATGCACGATGAGTTGAAACTCTTGCACTTGATCCATTATGGGTCTAGAGTCTACCATCTTGTAGTCTAAAAATTTAGCTACAACAAACTTCTTAGTACATGCATCATCACTACGGTACTTCTTTTTTAATGTCTCTCACATTTCTTTAGAGGTCTTTATTACATAATACACTAGGGGTGAGCAAAATTTGGGAAAAAATCAAAAACTGAACCGAGCCAAACTAATAAATTCGGTTCGATTTTTCCTTTTTCAGTTCAGTTTTGATTTTTATTTTATAATTTTTTGATTTTTCGATTTGGTTTCGGTTTTGATATTAAAAAAAACCAAATTACCAAAAATCAAACCGAAATATATAATATAATAATTATTTATTTAATATTACCTATAAAATATTTATTTATTTATTATTACTTAATCAATATTACTTATTAAATATTTCTTATTACTTATAAAATATATAAATATATATTAAATATAAATTTTACATATATTATTTAATAATTATTTATTTAATATTTTTATTTTCGGTTTTTTTGGTTTTTTACCGGATCCAACCGAACCGAAAATTTCAGTTTGGTTTTTTTTCGATTCAAGATTATTTCGGTTCAATTTCGGTTAAATATTTTTTGGTTCGGTTTTTTTTTTATTTTCTTAATTTTTTCAATTTTTTGGGTTCGGTTACCGAACCGAACAATGCTCACCCTTAGAATACACATTGTACAAACTATCATCTAAGCTATTTAGAATAAAGTTTTTACAAAGGTAATATCCAATGTGCCAATTGTCGTAGGCAACCCGAACAGTGAAGTTCGTCTCCTCGGCACTTGGTGTCGGCGGCTCATCCTCTTTGAGGAACCCGTCGAAGCCCAACGTTGTCAAATAGAACAACATTTTCTGTTGCCAACACTTGAAACCAGTCCCGCTGAATTTCAACAGCTTCTCGGCATGAGGCATCATCCTCGGTGCCGATGTGTTGAGTCCGTGGACTCGAACACCGGATCCAAAAATGGACCCAACAGAACCACTAAAAGTGCAACCAATGGTGCCACTATGCGTAGAATCATTGTTCAACCTCGAAGGATTTGTACCGGCTCCAAGCCCGATAAACATGGTGTTGAGATGGTGTCGACAACGATTGAGATTGTTGAAAACCCTCCGGCAGCGGCAGCGGTGGTGGCAGAGGAAGCAGCAGCTACGGCGGATGCGAAGGCAGCGGCTATGTTGGACTAGTTGAAGCAGAAGTCGCCATCTTCAAAGGTTGAGTTGAAGTCTCTGAAGTCTATTACAAAAATATAGAGTATCTAATGTTCTTCTATTACAAAAATAAAGGAAAAAATCTCCTCCCAAATAAAAATATAACTTGTCTTGCGATTGTTAGATAATATTTGGAAAAAAAGAGATTGCATAATGTAAAATAAAAACAAAGAAGATGAACCAATTGAAGATTACAGTAGCTACAACTTGCTAACTAAAATGATATTCTATTACAAAGGAATAAAATAGAATAAAATATCTGTGGAGGCCGAGTCGAGGAAAGGATCCTCTTTCCGCAAGATAATTTACGCCTCGGTAGTGCTCTCGGTGTGGGGTGATGTCTCCAAAGATAAAACGGTTTTACGTCTCGGAGGTGGCAGCACCGCGAACCTTCGAGCTCCGGCAAACTGGAAAAGATTGAGGACTAAGCTTCTTCTAAAAGGCTTGAAGAAGAAGAATACAACAAAATGGTTATGCTTGTGAAGGCTTGCATGTAATGCACGTTTGTGTAATGCATGAACAACACCTATGTATAGACCAAATCCAATTAAGAGTAGTTGCAAGAATTTATTGTGACTAATGTCCATTCATGGCAATTGATACTCATTAAGCCACTAAATGTTACAGGAGTTACAAAATTAGTGGTAATTAATTATAATTAATCGACCTAATCTGGACATACATTCATCATAAGCTTGTTGATAATGAGTTTGATATCATAGATCGATCACAAGATCACTGTTACAGGTCGTTGGGAAAGCCGTCTGGGACAGGCCATGGCACAGGTCGTGGCACAGGCTGTCTGGGGCAGACCAGCCCAGGCCAGGCCAGCAGGGAACTATCTGCCCAGGCCAGCAAGCAGCAGGCCACTAACAGGCCACTCACAGGCCACCTGCAAGAAACAAGCCCCGAGCCAGCGCGCTGTCGCGCGCAAGTCTGGTCTGCAGCCCAACTAGTCAAACATTTATTTCTCACTCAACGGGAATCGATTTGAAGAAAATAAATATATCACGATCATCTACTCGAAACTTAGATCGACCATAGGTCATTTAATTTTCTTAAATTTAAATATCACGTCACTTAAAACTTAGTCAAACTTCATTGACCACTATATATATAAAAAATATATATATATATTTAGTTAAAAGTAATTCCTACATCTATGATATCTTTACTCTCTAAAAAAATACTAAACCCACACACAATCTCATTGAAAGAATTTCGTCAGAGGTAGTGTAAAAGTAAAGAACGCCCTTTGATGATAAAATATTTCTCTCTTCTTGCCCGCCTGATGTTCTTCTTTTTGATCTATATATAATGCGCGGCAGTGTCTTCCCTTAGGTGTTGTTCTGAAACGTGTAAACGTGGAGAAGAGCACATTATAGTGTTTTTGGAACGTGTGACGAGCACATTTCATTCAGTTGAGATAAATCCTTCCCTGTTGTTGACACTGATATGGATAGTATCAGCATGATCTTAACAAATCATTTTAAATGCCGAATGAATAGTTCTGGATATAAAGATACGTGAATGTTTTTAAATATTTTGTCAGATCAGAGCCTAACGGCTCTGATGTATCAGATCAGATCCTGACTCTGATGAGGACAGAACATGGCTCCGCTCTTCGGTCTCAGATCAGAGCTCGGCTCTGTGATTGCAGATCAGATGTTGGCTCTGTAGTTTCATGCCCGAGCTTAAACGGCTCAGTAATCCCAGACCTGATGAGGGTCTGGAATCTAAAGAGCTCCACAGAAGCTCTGATCATTTAAGAATAATTTTAGAAGGTAGATACTTTTATTAGCTCTTACATGCTCTCGAGGTCTGACTGGAGGTCTGGGGTAGCACGCGAATGTGGAGTCTCAGCTATCTGACATGTGTCAGGATATTTCTGACATATACTGGAAAGTGAACAGTTTGTCTGCTGATAGGTTATCAATATAATAGGACCACCGGATGCGTGGCCTTTTCTTATTGGATAAGCTCTGTAATTCGTACAAAGCGTTATAGGTTGTTATCTAGAGCAAATTACCAGATTACCCATTTTTCTATCCTATAAATATACATCAACCAGGTTATTCAATACACACTTACACTCTTCCATTCTAAGACGCTTCAATACTCTATTGGCTGTTTCATAAAGAAATCTGACTTGAGCGTCGGAGTTCCTTTCCGGAGGAACCCTAACCCTTCCTCCGGATCTATTTTGCAGGCAAAACCACCGCGATCGAGACTCAGTTGCGACGGTTGGCTCTTATCATTCTAAAAAAGGTATGACCTCCAAAGCTATCTGGAGCCTTCATATTCTTATTTCTATTATTTATTTTGTTGTGGATTATCCTATCCAATAACTGGTGCCGTCTGTGGGAAATGTTGTGTCTTGTCCCGACGAGGGGATGCGAATTCCCCCCCGTCGATGTTCTACTTTCTGGATTGCAAAACTAAATTGAACGGGATGTTAAATATCTAAAACTGAAGAGGAATATTACACGACAGAGAAGTCGGTTAGAAATAAATCAAGGCGATGAAGCCATAAAGATGGGAAGTCAGGGCAAAAAAGCCCAGTAAAATCGGAAATTGAGGCGATGAAGCCATAAAATCGAAAATCGAGGCAATGAAGCCATAAAGTCGAAAATCGAGGCGATGAAGCCATAAAATAGAAGATCAAGGCGATGAAGCCATGAAAATCGAAAATCCAGGCGATGAAGCCATATGATAGAAAGTCATGGCAATGGAGCCATTAAAGATAATAGAACCGGCATTTTTTGAGGGTCAGGACTAGATAAGATTTGGCCACTTAAAACTGAAATCTATATGTTAGCAACGCTGGTCTGGTAACTTAAGACCTAAAAAGACTACAGAATAATTAAGGACGAAACCTGTGACTTTTTTATATATAAGCTCTGCAAACCGTTATAATGATCTAATATGGAGGGTTTGCTCTGAAATTTTAGCTAATCGGTATAAAATGCTTTGTAACAGAGAGGGCAAAAAATATCAATGTCCCGTCCTCTGGAGGAGCCGGTTCCGGAGAACAACCAGGAAACGAATCCTCTGCCGCCTCCTCTGGTGATGACTGAAGCTTTGGCTGCTCAGGTTGCTTCATTAGTAAAGCAGACCTTGATTCAAGCTGGGATTGTTCCGGATACCCCGGAGTCGGATGCACGACAGGATTACCCATAAAATCCCACACAGAGACATACCGGAGCGTGAAGAAAGCTCTGATTCTACTTATAAACCTACCTCTGAGCGATTTGCCGAAAAAACTTTGCAGACCTTAGAGACCTTTTCTTCGCAACAAGCTCAATTGGAAAGGCAGCGTGTGCAAATGGAGATGTTGATGAAGGAGCTCGAGGATCTTAAGAAGGAACGAGTTTCTGTTGAATCTAACAGGCAGAGCCCGCCTCGAACATCCTATGTTGAAGAGGGTCCCAAAGCCCACTACACGCGGTTTGACAGACCCAAGTCGGTCTATCAAAGAGATAGCCCATTTTCAGAGGATATTCAAAGGGATCCACTCCCGGGTAACTTCCGACCGGTAACTCTGGAGTACAGGGGAAATACTGATCCAAAGGAGCATTTGATGAGATTTGATAACATCGCTCTTCTACATCAATATTCAGAAGGAGTAAAGTGTAGAGTTTTCCTCACTACACTGGCGGGCCCGGCTCAACAATGGTTTAGGCAGTTACCCGCCAACTCCATTTTCTATTTTGAGGATCTGAGAAAATTGTTCCTGCACCAGTTCGCAAGCGCAAGAGGAACCACCAGAGGTTCGCTGCATTTGACAACCATAAAGCAACTCCCGCAGGAATCGTTGAGAGAATATCTGACTAGATTCAATCTAGCGGTGTTGGAAACTCCTGATATACATCCCTCTATTAAAACCCATGCATTTCTCGAAGGAATGAGGAGTGGTTCTTTTTTTGATTCTTTGGTAAAAAAGCCACCCAAGGATTTCGAGGATTTATTATCGCGGACAGAGAAATACATTCATTTGGAGGACGCTCGAATCTTTCGAAAGACAGATGTCGGGAATCCAAAAAAGGACAAGAAATTGGAAGAGAAACAGAGGATAGTGGAGGGAGGAAGAAAGCCTGATGAGAAAAGAAAATTCAATTCTGACCTTCGAAAACCATTTGAAAGATCAGATCGGACTGGAAGAGCTTTCACCCCGCTGACGAGGGAGCCTGCAGACCTCCTAGAAATAGTAATCAAGAAGCCTGGGGTTTTCCTCCCGCCAAGGTCTAAGGATCCTCCGAGACACCCGGAGTCGGACAAATTTTGCAAGTTCCATAATGATTACGGCCACACTACGAATGATTGTCGCAACCTTAAAGCGGCAATCGAAAAATTGATTAAGGAGGGTCATCTTTTGGAGTATATTCGGAGGGAAACTAATCAAGACTACAAAAGAAGAAGAGAGGATTACAGGGGAAAGGCGCCAGAGCAACCACCTCCCCTGCCAGAAAATACCATCAAGAGGGGCACCATTAACATGATCTATGGTGGGCCAACTGCAGGTGATTCAAATAGGTCCCGTAAGTCTTACGCCAGAAGAGGCAATTCGGCCAAAGGCGAGGAGTTAATGGCGGTACAGAAGCAAGCGTTCTGCCCGAACATTTCATTTGGGTCTGAAGACTTCAGACCCATCGTCAGACCCAATGACGATGCTCTGGTAATAACGGCGGAAATTGAGAATTTCGATGTAAAGAGGGTTTTTGTTGACACCGGCAGTGCCGTCAACGTTATATTTGTGGAATGTTTCAACCAACTACACGTGGAAAAACAAATCAAGCCTGTTCTGACAGCCCTTCATGGATTTGCGGGAGAAATGGTCATGCCGTTGGGATCAGTCACTTTGATGCTTACGCTCGGTGAGGAAGGTGTAAGGATGGCTAGACCTGTCAATTTCCTGATAGTGGACACTTCATCAGCATATAACGCAATTATAGGGCGTCCCGCCCTTAATGCTTTCCAAGCAGTAGTCTCGACTTTCCATATGAAAATGAAGTTCCCTGTCGGTGGTCTGGTAGGACAAGTGGTTGGCTGTCAGGATATGTCTAGAAAGTGCTACCTCCAATCGGTCAAAGAGGGGGAGGCTAAGAGAAAGGCTACTCCGCCCGGAGAGAGTTGTTATAGAGGCGAGGGTCGAGAAGACAAAAGGAAAAGGAAAGAATTGGCAACAGAAGAGGCTTCATCTTCCCAAATAGTTCCTGTTGAAGAACTAATGGCTATAGAGTTATATCCTCACCTAGAGGGTTTCTCTACCCATATTGGTTCTCTTATGACAGAAGCAGAGAGCAGGGCAGTGATAGAATGTCTAAGAAGGAATGCTGATATTTTTGCGTTCAAATCGTCAGACCTCACGGGGGTGGACAAGGGAATAGCTCTGCACAATTTAAACGTCGATCCCTCAGTAAAGCCAATTAAGAAAAAATTGCGACAGTTTGGTTCAGAGAAAGACGAAGCTATTAAAGAAGAAGTGAAAAAGTTATTGGAAGCCGGACATATATATCAGGTGCAATTCCCCATTTGGTTATCTAATGCAGTAATGGTTAAAAAGAGTAACGGGAAGTGGAGAATGTGCAATGATTTTAGGGACCTGAACAAGGCCTGCCCGAAGGATCATTATCCCCTCCCAAGAATTGACCAGCTAGTGGACTCTACCTCAGGGTGCCAACTTTTGTCAATGATGGATGCATACCAGGGCTATTACCAAATTAAAATGAATTCCAATGATGTCCCAAAGTGTGCATTTGGGGTCTGCGCAGGAATATTCGGATATACCAGTATGCCTTTTGGTTTAAAAAATGCTGGAGCCACTTATTAGAGGATGATGGATACAGTTTTCCAAAACCAAATTGGTAGAAATATGCAAGTTTACGTAGATGATATGCTAGTGAAAAGTTTGAAAAATGAGACACATGCTTCAGATTTGGAAGAGGTCTTCTCGATGGCAAGGAGATGTGGGCTAAAGCTTAATCCTGCCAAGTGTGCATTCGGGGTAAAACCGGGAAAATTTCTAGGATACATGGTTACCCAGAACGGAATTGAAGTCAATCAAGCTAAGGTACAAGCTATTCTAGACATGACGGCTCCGAGAACCATCAAGGAGATTCAGAGGTTG
The DNA here is from genome assembly GCA_026898415.1 of Leonotis leonurus. Taxonomy (NCBI): domain Eukaryota; kingdom Viridiplantae; phylum Streptophyta; class Magnoliopsida; order Lamiales; family Lamiaceae; genus Leonotis; species Leonotis leonurus. Next base: position 534,756 of record JAPKLX010000198.1, on the reverse strand, counting down.
AACGGAAGAATTGCTGCTCTAAGCAGATTCATCGCCAGATCTGCAGAACGGAGCTTACCTTTCTTTAAGGTTCTTCGTAAGGGCAAGGATTTCGAATGGACTGAGGAATGTCAGAGGGCATTCGACGAATTAAAGTTACACCTGGCCAAATTGCCACTTCTCAATAAGCCAGAGCCAGGAGAAGAGCTTTTCCTTTATTTCGCCGTGGGCGAGGCCTCAGTCAGCGCTGTACTGCTGAGGGAAAGCGAGGGTCAACAGAGGCCAATCTATTACGTGAGCAAAATGATTCAGGGCCCAGAATTAAGGTACTCTGATACAGAAAAAGCGGCTCTGGCCGTCATGGTAGCGGCAAGGCGACTTCGACCTTATTTCTTGTCACATCGTGTGATAATAAGAACTAACCTTCCATTTAAGCAAATCTTGGGAAGACCAGATTTGTCAGGTAGGATGGTTAAGTGGGCAGTGGAGCTAAGTGAATACGATGTAGAATTTGAAGTAAGGGTGGCTATCAAGGCTCAAGCGTTGGCAGATTTTATCCAAGAAAATACCAGGTTTCAAGGGGACGAAGTCTGGTCGGTATATGTAGACGGATCTGTCACTAAAGAGGGAGCCGGAGTGGGGATATTTATTATAACCCCAGAGAAAGAGCAACTACGTTTTGCTGTAAAATTTCATTTCAAAATCACAAACAATGAGGCAGAGTACGAGGCTTTGATCCGAGCTATGAGGATTCTGAAGGAATTATCAGCACAACAGGTGGTAGCTTATTCTGACTCCCAACTGGTGGCTCAGCAGGTCAGAGGCACATACGAGAGGAAAGAGGAAAAGATGGTATGGTATGGAAACCAAATTGAGGGATTATTGAAACACTTCGCTAAATTTGAAATTCGGCAGATACCAAGAGAAGAGAATATCGAGGCAGAACGACTGGCTCGGATGGCTAGTGCCGCAGACCACGCTTGGCACGGGGAAATAACTCTCTTATATGCAGAGCAGAGGACATTGGCTCTGGAGATATATGCTCTGACAAACGAGAAAGACTGGAGGATACCAATCGTAAAGTACCTGCGTTCGGGAGAGAGGTCTTACAGTAGTGACATGCCTGGGAAGGCATCGCTGGCACGTTTCTGTTTAATAGGAGATTTTCTTTACAAGAGGTCGTTCACACACCCTCTATTAAGGTGCGTGTCTGACCAGGAAGGAGAGTATATCTTGAGGGAGATTCATGAGGGCTGCGCCGGAAGCCACACTGGTTACAAGGATTTAATTCGAAAGACGTTAAGAGCAGGTTTTTTCTGGCCAACACTAGAAGCAGACGCCAAGGAAAGGGTAAAAAAATGTGAAAACTGTCAAAAGCATGCAAGGCTAATTCACATACCAGCAGAGGAGCTCGGGAGTATAGTCTCGCCTTGTCCGTTTGATAAGTGGGGAATCGATATAGTAGGAAAATTACCGGTAGCATCGGGAGGCAGAGTTTTTCTAATAGTGGCAGTGGACTATTTCACAAAATGGGTGGAGGCAGAGGCAGTTGCCAAAATAGATGAGAAGGCCATTCGGCGTTTCAGTTGGAAGAACATATGTTGCCGTTTCGGTATTCCAAGGATACTAATCTCAGACAATGGGTCCCAATTTAATGGGTCCATGATCAAAGTATGGTGCGAAGAAATGAAGATAGAACAAAGGTTCGTGTCTGTGGCACATCCCCAAGCCAATGGACAGGTGGAAGTGACAAACAGAACCTTGCTGGAGGGGATAAAAGCTAGGTTGGAAGGAGCAAGGGGTAAATGGGTTGAGGAGCTGGACTCTGTCCTCTGGTCATATAGAACTAGTCCCAGGACGTCTACTGGTGAATCCCCCTTTAACCTAGTATATGGCTCGGCTGCTGTTGTGCCAGCAGAGGTAGGGATGGATTTCCCCAGGATCCTAAACTATCAAGAGCTGGAAAACCAAGGAAAGCTAAGGGAAGAATTGGATCTGATAGAAGAAAGAAGAAGCAGAGCTCGCCTTAGGACAGAGCTCTACAAAAAGCAAATTGAAAAAATTTACAACAAGCGTGTATTTGAGAGAAAATTTGCCAAGGGCAATCTGGTACTGCGCAGAGCTAACGCTTTGAAGCCCGTTGGGAAATTGGAGCAGAATTGGGAAGGACCTTTCATAGTAAAGGAGGTACTCAGATGAGGAGCTTATCGACTAATGACGCACGAAGGGAAGGAATTACCCAGGCCTTGGAACGTATCTTCTTTAAAAAGATTTTATGTTTGATAAAAGTTGTTTTTAAGGATGTAAAAGGAGGCGCAAAATGTCTCATCTCAGAGACAAAAACTTCCAAGGGATATTATCCCTCATTTAAATTTATATCTCTTATTGAACTAAATTGATAAATCACTGATATTCCAAGTAGCAGATGAACTAAATTATAAGCACACGATGATAGCAAACGAAGTGATATAATCACTACCAAAATAAACAGCATTAACATAGAGTACGGACACACCATAAGAAAGAAAAGAGTAAAATTAGTCTTCTACATATTAAGCGCAGCATAAATTGTTAGAATAGAGTAATTGTTTACTAGAATCAGAAACCATCAATCCCTGGCTCGGCCTCTTCCCCCGCTCCCCGAGCCAGAAGCTTCAGCATTGCCTCGGATAATGCGCCGGCTCTAAGAAGGGGATAGCGAAATAAAAGGAAGTGGGAAAAAGTTATTATTTAAACCCATTGCACATATATTTATAATAGACACGAAAATAAATATGAAGTAACTAAGATGAAAGAATTAGGAACATACGCCACTGAGCAAAGTTCCCAACCGGGCGATACCATCGGGGTTGTCAAGTAGCACCTGCAGGAAAGGGCGATCGTAGTAGTTCTCGTCACTGCTATAAGAGCCAGGAGCAGTGATGAATTCTTCCGCACCCCTCTTCAGGGACGTCAAAAACCACTGATGGTCATCCCCTGGTTGACGGTTGACCTCCACCCCTGGAAAGTGATCCAGGATTCGGTTGAGCACTTTTCCCCCATCAACTTCTCGCCAGCGGGTAGCTAAGACTAACTGCTCGCAGGTTTCTAGTATGGCCTCAACAACCCAGTTGGCCAAATACTCAGAAATCCGCTCACGAAAGGCTTGTGAGTAGATATACGCCTCGGGGAGATCGACGACGAGGCGATGGAGTAAATTTTGACCGGCCGGGCAAAGGAGTATGTTGTCGCGACAGAGTCGTGCACCCTTTTTCTCCCCGCGAGAGAAGGCTCGCCTGCTTTGAAAAACCCTTTCAGAGGCCATACCCTGGTCGAAAATGTCAGCAACAACCGTATTCAAGGCATGCGCATGTTTTTGATGTTCAGTTTCCAGATCCCTCTCAAGGGTGCGGATGATGACGGCTTGATCTTTCAGGCGACGCTCGGATGCTTCTAACAGTTTCTCATACTGTTCAACTTGTCCCTCCAGCGCAATTATATCCGCCCTTCGTAGTTCAAGTAACATATCGCGCTCGTTTTCAGGAATCATAGTTAATAGAAGTTTATTACGAGCCATACGCTTCAAGATTTCGAATAGAGAAGACATTTTTTGGAGATATGAGATTGAGAATGAAGAAACGGGAAAGATGGGGAGTATGAAAAGGCAGAGGAGTAAATTAAGAGGGTGAGTAATGGAGGAGTACAAGAGGGAAGTAACGTTTGTGTTTAATGTAGGAAGTTAAGGAACATAATTGACAAGACATAGCATGATAAAAAGTTGACCAAATCACACAGGAAGCAAGAACAAATCTGGATAAAAGATTCTAACATTTAATAAAAGACATCATGTCAAACAGAAAATAAAATAGTGCGAAAAGAGGTAGTCCATGCAAATACGCAAAATAAAGCCAAAAACGTGAAAGGATAAATCAAGGCCTGACAAAGTATCTGGTAGGTAGAGTATTTCGAGAGTAAGGTTGGGAATTATAAATGCCAAGTTGAAATTACAGTGTTGTGGAGCCACTTGCATTCTGATCTTTCGGCTCTTCAGAATTAAGGTTGTCGGAGCTGGTACAGTCGGCAATATTCACTTCTGAGCTCTGAATCTCTTTATCTGCCGGAGGGATCACATCAAGGGGAGGCGCCATCTGACTCCGTGACGGATGGAGCTCCTCGGGGGTATCAAAGGAACAAATCGGCTCTGTGGTTTTTCCTTTCTTCGGATCGGCAGGGGCATCAGACGAGCCACTAGCTTGGCCAGATGTGTTCTGTAAAAGTGACGTATGTAAAAAGTTAAATGGGTCGCAAGAGAAAATAATCGAGAGACAAAATATATTTACCGCTTTAAGCATAAGCGCCAGTTTAACCAGCTTTCGTTGGTCGCGGGGCACTACTGGGTAAGTAATCTCTCCCCATCCGGCCTCTTCAGAGTCAGAGGCGGGCTCTACCTTGAGGAATTCCTCGGAGGCCCGTTCCAAGGTTTCTTTCCACCAAGGGAAGCTCTGATCGTACTCAAGATTAATCTCCAGAGTGGGGGTCTCCTCGACAAGCTTTTCGACAACACGGGCGACGCTTACTTCCCCGGCCCGATCGAATATCCCTAACTGATCGCATATTTCAGCGATGGAACGGCCAGTCCAGACAGATAGAGGCACCAGCATTCTTTCACAAAACTGATGTGAATGGAGGAACGCCTCTGGAAGGTCTCTGACCAAGCTACCAAGAAGACGCTGACCAGAGGGGCTCAGCAAGATCTGAGAATGGAAGATCTTAGCACCAATCTTTTCACCCATCTCACGCCCTTTTTTAAGAGACTCGGCGGCCGTTGAGCTTAGGTTCTGGAGATGTATGCTATGGTCATGATCGGCTTTCTATTTAAGTTGACTGATCTGCGTTCTCAGCTCCTGAGCACGCTCATCGGACCTTCTCTGCATTTCGGCCATCTTCTCGGCCATTTTCTGTTTGTCAGCAATCAGGATGTCACGCTGTTTCTCAACACCCTCATGTAGCTCTGACAGCTGTTGAAGGCGTTGTTGTAAAATGTTACAGTTCTCAATCTGGGCTCGCCACTGCTCTTTTTCCTTCCGAGCCTCATTCAATTCGCTTCGGATCTTCTCGTGGTACATGGCTCGGCTTGTCAAGGCAGAACGGCATGCGTGAGCCTAAATACATAGAGAGGAATTGGTCAACCATAAGGATCTGGACCGGAAAAGCTGAAAAGGAAAAGAAGAAGGATAAAAGGTCGGGGATTACGCACCGCGAGCTCGTAACTTGCAGCCTTTCGGTCCAAATCTTGACTCGAGAGGTTCAGGGTATATGCCCAGTCCTCTTCTCGGGGACAGCTGTTCAGGAAGTCGGCAGCATCACTTCCTTGGTTTTTAAGGCAAGAACCACTAAAGTTTGCTAGTGGTCTGACACTTATGGCAGCAGAGGTTGGATAGGGAATGTTTAAGATCCGAGTGGAGTTGCCAACTCGGACCTTATCCGTCTCAGAGGGTTTCTCTAGAGGTTGCATACGCTTGTCGGGGGCAGAGCTCGGAAGCACAGATGATGAAGCCGCCCTCGGGATTGCAACAGAGCCAGAGGGACAGTCAATTGTTCCTCTCATAAGCCGACCTCGGGCTCGTTTAGATGAAGGATCATCTGAAGGGACAGATTCAGCCCGTGTTCTCTTGGGAGGAGGTTGGGAAGGGCCAACAGGCAGAGTGGGAGCAGATGAAGGTATTATTGAAACTTCGAGAAGTTCGGCAGCGAACCCTGCAGAAACTGTTTCTAAAAGGGAGAGAGAAAAGATAAGAAAACAGAAATGAGTGAAAACGAACGAGGACTAGCTCTTTCTAAATAAAGCCTAACTATAGAAATTTTAAGGAAAAAGGGGCGTACCTTCACCAGGAAATGTGCTGAAAAGAGAGGGGACCGGACCCAAAATTATAGCAGTACTGCCTGCCTCGGCAGTGGAAATGGATTTGGGAACTTCCGGAGTTGAGGCCGTGACAATAACAGGCTCAGAAACGGGACGCTCGGGAGAAGTGGAGGCTTCCTGATTGCCTCCAGAACCACTAGCACTCGAGGAGATTTCAGCAACTTTTCTGGCACGACGATCTGCTAAGATCCGAGCCATCTCGGCTGCTGCAGCATCATTCAATTTAGAGGCCCAAGACATACCTACGGATAGGAATAAAAGCAGATCACAGGGTTACAGACAATGGAGATTATACATAAGGGACGCTCAAGTATCTATTTAGGCTGGAAAGTATACCCATAGAGCGGCGCCATGGGCGACCGGGAGAAAGGTCGAAGAACGAAAAAACATTGGGGTCCTCGGTGAAATGAGGGACGAGGAGATGAAGGTATGAGGTTTTGATTATTTTGTCCAATCGGGAAGCCACTTCACTGGGAAGACCCGTACCCCCAGAACGGATTACTTGATTTCTTAGGTTAAGAATGAGAGGAAATTGGGGAAAACCCCATCCTGAAGTGGTAGGGAGTGTGACAACATAGTACTCGGTATACCAAAATTTGTCTACACTTTGATACTTCCCGTAAAGTTCAAAGTGGGTGGCAGGCGAAAAATACAGAAAGGGGATGCTCTTAATAACGCGATGCAGAAGAAAGAAAAGTTCAGAGGTGTTCTCGAAATTGTACATGGAAAGAAAAATATGGAAGAAGGCAGCTTTACGTATGGACATTGGATTTAGTTGATTAAAAGGAATCCCATAACGGGTAAAAATGTCGCAAAAAAAGTCAGGGATGGGAAGGCGAAGACCAGCTTCGAATTGCTTGCGCCAAATAACCGTAGAAGGAGAGGCTATGCTATTAGGACGTTCGTCTTTGGTAGGAAGGCGAACACGAAATCCTTGGGTTGGTCCTAGAAGGCGATTTAAGGAGCGAAGAGTGCTTTCAGTCGCAGATGAAGGGGGGAATTGATCAAGATCGGGGGCAGGCATTGTCAAAAACCAGGGAAGGAAAAAATACCTGGAATGAAGGAATGCTGGAGGCCACAAGGACTGAGATCGAAGGGTTTGATCTTCACTGGAAGGAGCTACGACGAAAATGGCGGGGAGGATTTGGTATCGAAAGAAAAACAGAAGTTGAGAGTGTGGAGGAAGGGCGAAATATAGTAATGATATGTTAAAAAGGAAGTTTTAAAGTCAATCTTGGAACGATTGGGTATTTTACACGATTAAGGGATCCTACGGCTAAAAAGCAACGACAATTGGCTATCCCAGGAGTGTGTCAGTGAAATAGTACTTTGGGAACAGTAAAAGACGCTTGAGGGGATAGGGATTTACTGTGGACAGCAAGGCGGGACAACGAATTTACACATGTGCCCTTACGAAGGCGGGAAAGGTCAGAGCTAAAAAAGAATAATTTCTCCATCAGAGAAGTTTCATATATCTCAAATGTATATACATATATATTCTTTTTGAGATCTTTTTGGAGGGAGAAGCTGATATGGATAGTATCAGCATGATCTTAACAAATCATTTTAAATGCCGAAGGAATAGTTCCAGATATAAAGATACGTGAATGTTTTTAAATATTTTGTCAGATCAGAGCCTAACGGCTCTGATGTATCAGATCAGATCCTGACTCTGATGAGGACAGAACATGGCTCCGCTCTGCGGTCTCAGACCAGAGCTCGGCTCTGTGATTGCAGATCAGATGTTGGCTCTGTAGTTTCATGCCCGAGCTTAAACGGCTCAGTAATCCCAGACCTGATGAGGGTCTGGAATCTAAAGAGCTCCACGGAAGCTCTGATCATTTAAGAATAATTTTAGAAGGTAGATACTTTTATTAGCTCTTACATGCTCTCGAGATCTGACTGGAGGTCTGGGGTAGCACGCGAATGTGGAGTCTCAGCTATCTGACATGTGTCAGGATATTTCTGACATATACTGGAAAGTGAACAGTTTGTCTGCTGATAGGTTATCAATATAATAGGACCACCGGATGCGTGGCCTTTTCTTATTGGATAAGCTCTGTAATTCGTACAAAGCGTTATAGGTTGTTATCTAGAGCAAATTACCAGATTACCCATTTTTCTATCCTATAAATATACATCAACCAGGTTATTCAATACACACTTACACTCTTCCATTCTAAGACGCTTCAATACTCTATTGGTTGTTTCATAAAGAAATCTGACTTGAGCGTCGGAGTTCCTTTCCGGAGGAACCCTAACCCTTCCTCCGGATCTATTTTGCAGGCGAAACCACCGCGATCGAGACTCAGTTGCGACGGTTGGCTCTTATCATTCTAAAAAAGGTATGACCTCCAAAGCTATCTGGAGCCTTCATATTCTTATTTCTATTATTTATTTTGTTGTGGATTATCCTATCCAATAAATATATATATATATATTTAGTTAAAAGCAATTCCTACATCTATGATATCTTTACTCTCTAACAAAATACTAAACCCACACACAATCTCATTGAAAGAATTTCGTCAGAGGTAGTGTAAAAGTAAAGAACGCCCTTTGATGACAAAATATTTCTCTCTTCTTGCCCGCCTGATGTTCTTCTTTTTGATCTATATATAATGCGCGGCAGTGTCTTCCCTTGGGTGTTGTTCTGAAACGTGTAAACGTGGAGAAGAGCACCTTATAGTGTTTTTGGAACGTGTGAAGAGCACATTTCATTCAGTTGAGATAAATCCGTCCCTGTTGTTGACACGACCAGTAGAGTTTCATGCAGTTGAGATGATGTTATATATATAGAATTTATGTGAGCGACTTAGTAGACTATATTGATGATGTTATATATATAGATGCAGTAGATGAGAATCTAGTAGTAGATTCTCATGTGGATTTTGAGCCCAAAAAGGGACTGAATTTTGCTGATCAAGGAAGTTCATAAACTTGATAAGAAAGAGAGAAGATTAGATCTGCTCTTGTGACTGCTTGTGAATTAGAATGTGAAGAGCTATTGATTAATGCAGGAAGAAAGTATATATTCTCCATTTCAATTGATGGGAATGATACGAGAGCCTTGTATAATTGGGGTTGAATGCAAATATTGGACCGGTAAGCATTAATCTCTATTATGATCATCTTTTCTTCATTCACATTGAGGTTAATTAGTTACAGTTTATTTCTTTTCTTTTCTGTGTGGCTCTGTGACTGTAAGTGAATGTCAGAAAATCTCTAACTTGGCATATACTATAATATAAAGTTAATACAGCTCTCCACTAACGATATTCTTTTTGTAACATTTGATTCGATGAAGGCTTTTGGCTTTATCACTCGTTTAACCTTTTCTTCATACTACAGAGTGCTCCCGATGCTGACAAGCCTAACAAGGTTTTTTGGCGGCCACAGACAAGTTTGATGCACGGATAACAATGAGCCGGATTTGGCTCGGTCTAGATCTAGATGCGAAAATTTTGATTAGAGTCCAAATTCAATTCATATATCCAACTATTATTACATGTGGTCCTTTAATCACAATTTTGTGCCGACTCCTTTCCCCCCTTTTTTCTGTTACGTCTAACCACTTTGGAACTGTTTTTGAACCCCACCCATTAAATCTCATCAAAGAATTATAAATATACCCCACCCATTAAATTTTAGTGGACCACAGTATGTAATGCAAATCTTTTTGGAATCATGTCGTTACTCCACTCCACATATGGAATAAAGGACTACATTCGGAGTTTGTGAGAGCTATTAATGTTCACAATTTGGTGAAATATTGTAATTCTGGATATTTGTTGTATCATTTTGTTACTGGTTCAATTTTTAGATGGAATTAAATAGCAAGAAGCACATGCCATGCCTGTTTATAGTTCCCAAGAAATATTTTCTCTTTTATAATTTGCAAAAATCTTAAAATCATCATGTGTTGTTCTTGTGCTTTCACTATGAATGAATTCCCATCTGAATTGCTAGGTTGACCAAGTAAACATTGTTGCATAACTGAAAACTTGGAATATAATAAGGAAACAAGCCCAAGTGTTTATATCGATAATATGAATTTTCATTTCCCAGAACAAATAAAATGAAGGCTGGGAATGAATTACACTTACTGCTGGTACAGGTAAAAGTAGAAATTGAAAGATTATGCAGACAAAATACAAATTTAGGACAGGCTGAAAAGTGAAAGTTCTGTCTTAAAAGATCAGAGTTTCTACTATTACTATGATTTGCCATCAGCAATGCTGTGGAAAACACTGAGAATTCCTTCAAACGTGACGGTCCCTACCAAGGTATGATCTTCTTCCACAACCCAAACGCAACTGACACGATGTGCGAGCGCCTGCATCATCACAGCCAGCAAGGAACTCCTCGGACTGCAGATGAGTGGCTCACATCTACTAACTGCATGGTGTCGACTCGAACCCCTACTCCTACTAGATGCTGACTCCTCGTCCGAAGAACAGTTAGATGAGGAAGAAGAGGGCAACAAGGAGTGGATAAACTCATCTATCATATCCACCATTCCACCCAATTTTCTCTCTTCCAGCCTTGACTTCACCAGCTGCACCAGGTTCTCTGGTGGGCTACCGCACTCGATGTAAGCCATGAGATCCATGGCTGAGAGCACCATGATTGCAGAGGCAGCTGTTTCATCACAGTAGGCTAGAGTCAAGGGTGATATTTCTCCTATCAGCCTCTCCTCTTCATCAACGACTGCAACAGATTTCTGCTCAGTGATAGCCCGATGGAAGTAGGGCAATGCTGAGGATGCAGGCTGGTCGTAAGTGATGGTCATAATGTCGTGATCAATGATGCCTAGCGATTCGATTTCATGCGCCGGAACTGGAGAGAAGGCCCCAACGGAATTGAGAAGGTAGCGTAACACGTCTTCCTGCGTTAGCCAACAGCATTCGTGTTCGTTGCAGCGGTTGCAAGAGGATTGCCTGTTGGCAAACCTCTTTCTGGCGTTGTTGGTCCGGTGTTTCTGAATTGGGATCACTAGATTTTGGGTGCCCTCGAGTAAATAATCTATGGCTTCCAGCACGCTGCAAAACACGTAAAGGACAGCAAATCATGAAACGAGATAAAAGCAAATTAAAACCGATTGGATAGTGTTTGACATTAAACATGCAACAAGAACCCAAAAAAAGAATTTCAATAAGAATTGCATAACAGTTGACTTTTGTTCTTTTTTTTCCGGACAACAGTAGAAAAAGAAATAAACAAGCCGGTCGCCATCGCAACTTATTGACCAGAAAAAATATCAATAATAATAACTTAACAATGTGATTTTAAAATAATGGCAATTATAAAGCCGTGGAAATCTGAAATATCTCACACAGATGCAGAATTGAGCCACACAAATCTCCTAATTGAACGTACAATGCAGGATAGAAATTAATAATCCTCAACCGCTTCCACATACAAAGAAGGTTCAAACAAGCGCCTCAGTTTATTCATAATTTCCGGAAAAATATCCTAAAAGCAAAATTTGACCAAAAGAATAAACAAAAACCACGAAATATGCCAAGTAAAACCAAATCGAGAAGGAAAGAAGGGAATTGAGTTGAACAAACCTTAGATTAGGCGGAACGTGCGTGACGATGGGGACTCCTTTAGGCAAAATGTCATGAACAGGAGTTTGAAGAGCTTTGAAAGGATCCGCCAAATTATCGTCCCTGCAGAGAAAGAGAATAACATCCGCGGCGCAAAATTTTCCGACGCACACGCAGGAAGCTTGGTTGCTGCTACATAACCAAACGCTAATGTGCGTGTCTCCTGAGGCTCTGAGAGCCGTCAATGCGTCTGCGATGGAGGTGGTCGCGGCGATCCAGTTGAGCACCGGCTTTCCTATGCACAGCTCCGACACCTCTCCGGTCAGAGATCTGAATGCCATACAATAGCTGGATCTAACAGATGCGGTCGTTCGTTCCGAGAGGACGGGAGAGAGAGAGAGTTGGAGAAGATTGAGTGTACGGAAAATGTGGTAGTTAGGGAGAAAGGTAGATGGAGAGGAGAAGGAAGGAAGAAAGGCAATGAAATAGAAAGAGGGTATGTTATGTATGCTGCTGCGTATTATGGCTATTTATTTATGGTGGAGTATTATTGTGACTTAAATATTCTAATATTAATATAATATTCCAACTCTACATGTGGGGAATGGAGATAGATAGATCACGGAGTGATAATATAAAATAGCTAAAAAAAATTATAAAAGACAAATAATAGCCACCAACATAATAATAGTTAAATTCTAGTCATTTATAAATTTTTTGTACTAAAATACTCTTGTAATTATATTTTACATTTTTTAGTATGAATTGTATCAAATCGTACCATTCATACGTGATACTTAATTTTATTAAACTGTATGTACGTATGAATGAATATTATTCATACCTTTCATACCAGTCGTACCATTCATACAATTAAATTTAAGTAGAATGATATTTATGATAATTCACATTCAAAATTGCTAGAATTTAAATAGTGTTATGTTTGTGGTTATTATTTGTCTTTTACTATCTTCTTTGGCTAGTTTATATAATTAACTCTAGATCACGCTACTTTTATAGATATAACATATAATCAATGGTTTAGATATACTTTAAATTTTTATAATTTTTTTTGTATGAGATGTAAACACCAGTAAATTTAAATGATTTTATATTTTTTTTAAATTATAATATGTTAATATTATATAATTTAATCTTATTAATTATATTATTTTTAATATTAAATTATATCCTAATTAATAGATCTCAAGTCAAAAGTGATAAAATAAATATGGAAATAATCACGTTGATTTTATAGATAAATAAATATATAATATAATGAATGGTTTCAATATATTTAAATTATTTGTAAATTTTTTTTGAATAAGATGTAAATGACAGTGTAAGTAAATTTATATTATTTTATATCTTTTACAAAATCGTGGGTAATGTGTCAATATCACATAATTTATTTTTATTAATTATATTATTTTTAATATTCAATATTAAATAAATATTTCATTATATCTTAATTAATAAAGCTATAGCCGAAAGGTGATAATTAATGGTAGATTTTGAGATAATTATGTTGAAAAGATATTATGCGGCATTACAAATCATTACAAATCAGTAAAAATAGGTACGCTTTATTTCTATTTTCTACATAAAATGATACTTTAAAATATAAATAAAGTATTTAAAATATAAAATAGTGAAATATAATTGAAGTACTTTAAATATTTGTAGAATATACTTCTATATTATAGTTTACTACATAAAAATAACATAAATAAAATTTATTAAATAATAAATCTTTTGAAGTATATTCTGACAAGTAGCTATTTATTTTTTCTCTTACCTTTTATATTATTTTTGAAAATTATTTTATTTTATTCATAAAAATATAGACAATATACATATTAAATTAAAGATCGTGACAAGATCTTTAATTTGATATGTGACATATAAAAAATTTATTTAATTAAAAAATTGTCACCATTTTAAAAATTTAAAAACTATATACACGAATAAGAATATATTATCTATAATTGTCATAATAGACACTACCCGATCTGTCTGTTTGGGATAGTCGGGATTTGGGTCATATTGAACTTCAAAAATTGAGATTCGAAATTAATCAGTTCCCAAAAATCAATCAAAAAAATAATTTTAGGTCAATCAAATTTCGAGTTAAAAAAAGTCCGTTCGTTATAAATAATATATATTTTATTTTATTTTTTATTTAAAATTATAAATAAATATCTCATATATATATATTTATATATGAAGTGGGCAGATGTATTTGGAAATTAAAGAAGTGAGTAACCAATTAAATAACAAAAAAAAAATACCACCTTTTATGGTGAGTGATAATTAAGCAAAATATCAATATAAAGGAAACTTTTATTGCATGTATTCTGCTTCGTGTATATTAATTAATAGGTGCATAATATATGACATTAATAAGTTGTTGCTCTAAGTGTAATTATTCAAGAATATAGTGAAATCATTGAGTCATTTTACTACTAACCCAAAACAATCATGTAATAATCGTACTATAATTGGATTCTTTTAAATTACACACACTTTGTTTTTCGTAAATTTTCAATTGGAAAAATGTAAAGAAAGAGAAAATATTTCAACTACTCTAACTTTTTAAAGAGATATTACAATTGTCCAAAATATCATAATTTATATAAAATATTTCTTTGTAGGCCATAATATAAACTTGGTTCATCGGGGTCAAGAGTACTTTCGTTACCTAATTAGAAAATAGTTTTTATTATAAAAGAAATAATATATTGTGCTCAAATATTTTCAGCTGATCATCGAATAAGGTTATAATAAGATTATTATATCGCGAAATGAATATTATTGATATTTTGAGACGAAAAAATATTATCAAACTATCTAATATATTTTTTTTATTAATGATTTTCTATAGTTCCATGCATGATTTTGAAAGTCATAAAAAAGTGTGTAATCCTCTTTTCAACTTTAACTCGTTTATTCTAGTAATTGCTTTTCTTTATGTTACTTCGAAAGTAGTTGTCTCATCTTTACCCACTCGAATTTTCAATATTCATTTTTATTTCTCATTAAATGAATGACAAATCTTTTTGAAATCCTTGTTATTCTTAACATGATATTGAAAAATATATGTTAATTTTATCCTTATTTTTGGGTAATTGGTTGTAATCAGTGGCGGAGCCACGTACAAGTTTAGTGGGGCTCTTGCCCCACCTCAAAAATTTTGATTTAGTACTAATTTTATTAAATTTTATAAATATTATGTATAAATTTGTAAAAATTATCATATTTTGTCCCACTAAAAATTTAAAAAAATAGGGGCAATAATTTTGCCCCTCCTAATTTCGGGGGCTTGGCTCCGCCCCTGGTTGTAATTATGTGACTTATTATGTGCTTTATTATTTTAATTTGATTTTAATTGTTGTTATTTTGAGGATCTTATCTAATTATATATGTCATAATATTTGATTATTCATATTAAAATTTTTTATTAAAAATGACTAAACGATAATTGTAATTGCCCCTTATATAGATTCTTTTAATTACAACATCTTACTTACAACACGCACGATAATTAATCAGATTTCGACAAATATTCCAAAACTAAAAAAAAAATCCTACACACCTTATTAATATACCATACATCACCTTTGATTCGCTTAACAATTAATTTAAGAATACCACTTAATTAGAATTATGCCAATTAAATCATTGATTTGATTGATAACAAAAGAGAGTCGAGTATACTTATGATGTATAGATAAACAATAACTAAATTAAATAGTAGTATTGCATAATTAATTTAATTATCATCCATGAAGGATTGTTACAATTTTACATGACATATGTTTTAATGTAGTGTGATCGTACTATTTTAAACATAAAAATAGGTTTAGAATAGAGCAAGCAGAGTATCGTATCCACGAGGACTAATAAACGAAAACACACTGAATAATTCGTGTAGAAATTCAATTATTATCTAGGCAAACAAAAATATGAATGAGATCGAATCAATGATAAAAAAAATAATAAATAAATAATAAAGAGAAGATTACAGGGATAATGTATCGATACTAAATAAATTAACGAATTCAACAATTAAATCTAATTACCATATTTTAATCCTAATGCATGGAGGTTCGCTTAATCAGTTACAAAACGCACATAAAGAATATCCCCTACAGTTCTCTTATCTCCGCTAGGTCTCAAGGGAAAACATGTATTGTGATCTACGGGATCGGCTATGAACTCAATTTCGGATAAGACATCAAAATCATAACTTGCATACAATAATAATGATCAATTATCAAAGCATGGGAATTAAAATCATAAATCACAAACAAGCATATGAAGGCAAATTAGGAATTAAAACGAATCCATTAATCAAAATAGGTCTTACAAAATTCTTAGAATCTCAAGGCGATTAGCCACACATAATGAAACTAAAAACTAAAGATGAATAAAATAGCATGAAAAATCCTTTTTAGAATTCTTGATCTTCGGGTTGTCAATCCTTGATCGCGATCTCTCCTTTGGGATGTAGAAAACTAATCTATAATTTAAATCTAAGTGAAAAAAATTGTATGGAATAGAAAAGAAGAAGTAAAGGACCTTCTCTAGGGTTCTATGATGGTGTGTATTTATATCTCCATGGATAGAGTAAAAATCTCGCAAAATATAATAAATTCGTGCGGAATTTGTTACGTCCTGCGTACCAATTTTGTTTTGACTCATTCTCTTTCGTTTCAACTTTGATTTTTGGATCCGTTTGCGGCTACGGACTCCTATCAACATGAACTTTAATACTATGCTCTCCAACCTTGATGATCACACTTCTTGTTTATATAAAAAATACGCATTTATGTTTCTACTAGCGATAGGCTTGATTTCTCGTGCCCCTACACTCGTGCTTTGATCTTTGATTCACACCACTAGGCTTCAAATCAAGTCCTTTTCCACAAAAACCTACGAAGATGGCATAAAACATAACAAAACGTAAAACAAATACAAAATACTAAAACAAATGAAATAAGATACGAAATACTCCAAAATCTGATACGAGATGATATCAATCACATCAATAAAAATACACAAAATTAATGTTTATCATAGTGTTTTGACTTTGATGGAAGAGTGTAGTTAGGAATGTTTAGGTCCCACTTATTATTATTTTTAAATTGAATTGTGTGTGCTGTAAAAGGAAAGTTTAAAATATAACAAATATTGATGGACAGATCGAAAATATGTAACAAATATTGGTACACGGAGGAAGTAATATTTACAACCTAAAAAAGTTTAATATGATGATTAGGGACTTCATAATTTTATGTTTCGTACCATTCCCAATTTTGTTTATAAACTAGACAACTAATTAATTTTTTAGAGATAGAACTACTTTTAATAAATGCAATTATTTGTTGATCATCGAATTTTTTTGAATTATGATCTCGTACAATTAAATAATTATCAAAATAATAATTTAATTACAAAATAAAAGCATCTGGTTTCAATAAACAATAGTTCTCCTATAAAACATAAAACAAAACTAAAGTATCTCACAAAGAAATATTTTCTATTGCTTTGTTGGAAGTAAGTTTAATTTTATTCTTACAAAATTTATACTGTAGTTTTTAATGAAAAAACGTGAAGAACTTTGAAAGGAATTTTAAAGCATTAAAAAGAAATTGATTTTGGAGATTTTAATTATTTGATTTAACATATATATGATATTGTGGATTTCAATGATCTATATATCTTAATTCCTCAATTTTAGAGTATAGCTCCATTACACACGATTCGTACAACTTAACGTGTTCATGATTAATGTCACATTAGTATTATAATTTTTATTTTGTATTATTTATATTGAATAATATTAAATTATATAATAATTAATAAATTTTAATCGTAAAGTAAAAATTAATAAATTTTTAAATTTTTTAAATATTTATCTATAAAATATGTCACATCGTTCGCGAGCGTATTAATCCTATTTGTCGCTGGCGAGCAAGCATTTTCGTAAATTTGGTATGGAGTAATTATCAATCACTTCTTCCCGTTAAAAGTATGAGAAGGTCAAATTAGTCATTTTAAACTTGTAAAGATGACCTTGACCTTGAAAAGTGAAGTAATTGAAGAAATTTTGAATAAGCACGAAATTGTGAAGATGACCTTCTACCTACCCCGGCTTATACTAGGTCGGTGCAACCGTGAAATTTAAATAATAATAAAACTCATTTCTAAAACAATATCAAAATCTGATATATTACTACTGTGTTAGATGATGTAAAAAACATTTCTAGATAATTATGATATAAATTACTACTAATTATGTCCCAATAAATTTATCACTTTTTATTATTTTAATACATTCAAATGAATATAAATTGTGTCATGCTTATTAAAACGGAGGGAGTATTATATTATACATACATATTGTAAAACAATATTCGCATATCAACAATATAATTTAATAAGCACATTTGTGATTTATTTAATATAAAACTTTATTGATATGCAATATCTTCTCAAATGTCAGAGTCATTAATCAAGCCTGTAAATGAGAAGCAATATTGAAAATATAATATAAATGAATTAATTTGACATCCTTTTATAAGTTAGAGCATTTAGATGAGTTAGAAATTACTTCACATTAAACACACAAATACAATTTTAAAGTATTATTTCATGTAAAAGAATAATATTGTACTAATATAATAATACTATTATATGATTTTTTTTAACTGATATATTGGTTTCAGAGTTAAAGCGTACCTCTTCAATAGTTATTATAAATGGTGAATATCACACAAGCAACAGCTTTAACCACAGATACATACGTTCATACCAGTAAACCTAGTACATGCATTCGGACAAGAATTAGTTTTTTCAAATATTATAATTAAGTAATTTAAATGTCCATAGTCAAATATCTTGGGATCGAAAACGATGTGAACAATTGGAGGTCGGCCTAATTTAATGCATATACAGCAAGCAGATAATATTTGACTTCAATATTTTTGTCTTGTTAAATTAAATTTATCTTACTAAATTATGTGTATGTGTTTGATAGCAAACATACACATCGATATTTAAATCAGTGAATGAATCTAAATCTAAATATAATAAAGTTGCAACCAACAACCTCTCCATTAAGTGTGGAGAATCACCGGTGCCCAACTACCAACTTCTTAATTCAAATCTAAACCACATACATATATACTTTATTGTAATTGTAGGCAACATCTAAACATATACATCCCACGTGCAAATAATATATATATATATAGCAGTATTAAACATAATGCCTCATTTATTCGATTGATGCCATTTTTTCATTCCTACACTTGGTTAATTATAGGTTCGTATCACCTTTGCATGAATTTAATAAGTAATTTGATTGAGTGTATTATGATCATGTGTTTTATTTGAATTGTAGTTTTAAATTGATTTTATTGTGGCTTATCATTATCAATGGCAAAGATGCGTGGATAAGAATGTGGGTTAAGGGTAAAGTTGAAACAAGATTTCTAGATTCACTTACTAAAGTCGGCACTCAATTTGTTTTGTGGACAAAAGAAAATAAAAGATGGATAAGATTCGTAGACAAAGGGAATTTATAGTATTAGGATATTTTAATAAATTGAGCCGCTGATTTTGATTTAATCAATTTCTTGTGCACTTTTCCTGTTAGGTATTCTGGTTTGTAGGTAACTAGGTATTCTGGTCAAAGGCAAGTGGCTATATAAAAATAGTGAAATGGAGTAAGCAAGAAAATGTTGGTCCAACTCCAACCGTTCAAGTTTTGGATTATAATGCTATGCTATTCTAGAAACAATTTAGACTTACAAACTTCTCTTTTTTTTTTTGTAGCTTTATATAGGTTTGGTTACGAGGAATCGAATATATGGGCCTGGACTTGATAGGCCCAAATTATCAACTTGCTCTTGATTAAATTGTTTTGTATTTTATAGGTTTTTCGATGTTTTAAATTAGTCTATTTTAAAATCAATATCTTTAAAATATATTACTTTTACTTCTTTAAAAACATCTTTTATATACATTTAGAGATAGAGAGTGTACACACGATTAGAGAACGTCATTCAATGTTATTAACCTAATATTATTGTCTCTCTTTTGTTAAGGACGATGTAAGAATGAATGGTGATCCTAATTGCATCATTTCGGTGGCGGAGCAACGGTGGGTGGGTAACATCAAATTTATTTACTTAATTCTCCATAGTCTTTTGTAGTAACTTATTTTTTATTCAATTAATTGGATTATAATAATAAAATGAATCAATACAAAGTAAACTAAGAAGTACTAATTATGTTAAAATATATAAATAATATATAAAATTTTATATTCCTTTTGTCTCAGGTGGACGTCCCACTAAATTTGACACATTTCTAAAATAGTAAAAGTTATCTTTTTAAAAAGGTGTGGACCTTACTACTTTTATCACTTTCACGCTACTTTATACACTCTTATTAATAACTATATCTAAAAATTTTGTGTCATGTTTATTAGGACGAATGGATTAGAAATTAGCAAAATCTTATCACCCCACAAATTTAAGAAGATGTTGATCAAAAAAAATAGGCAGACATGTTAATGGATTTAAAAAAGATGTGGCTATAATGAAGTTAAAAACAGAGTAGACATACATGGTAGAGATGGAGGAGAGGATTAGGAAGAAGCAAATTCATTTCATTTTCCTATTTTTGCTCTCCTACACAGACTCACTCCTACCTCCCAACCCCCCTTTATATATCCCATTCCCATCATTTTCTTTTCTGATATCAACATCAATTCATCAACGTCAATTCATCAACATCAATTCATCCACAATGTTGGCTGTATTCAGAAATGGAGTGCTTGATCCTCCGCGAGAACTGCACAGCCCAGCACCAACCACTGCTTCACTCAGATCCAAAACTCCAGATGATACCTTGAAGGATTTCTTAGATTCCTACCCCAACAAAGCCTTCTCCGTTCAATTCGTAGACAAGGCTGTCCTTTCCCATGCCTCGCCCCAGCCTACTAACCCCTACCGAAGGTACCTAATTTATTATCATTCTAATTCACTATTAATTTCATTAATGAATGTATGAATTGGTTATCGGTGCATGCGTGCAGTTTGTTCTCGGGGGTGGATGACGTCTACTGCATATTCATGGGAGATGTGAAGAATCTGTGCAACCTGAACAAGCAGTACGGGATGACAAAGTGCGGGAATGAAGCGTTGTTTGTGATCGAAGCGTACCGGACCCTGCGCGATCGGAGCCCCATGCCAGCTCATCAGGTTCTCAAGGAGATCGAAGGGAGCTTCGCCTTCGTCATCTACGATCACAAATACGGCTCCGTCTTCGCTGCCCTCGTATATACTGATTCAATTCATTAATCATCTCATTCAAAATCAATCAATCAATCAATTGTCCATTTGTGTGTGTGTAGGGTGCTGATAAAGCATTGAACCTGTTCTGGGGCGTATCTGCGGATGGATCGGTTATGATATCGGACAATGTTGGTCTCATTAAAGCCAGCTGCAGAAAATCGTATGCTCCATTTCCACCTGGTATGTATGTGGATGTATGTATGTAAAAGGCAAAAGGTGTGTGTAATGATATGCTACATGTATATATATATATGGAAATAGGGTGCATGTACCATAGCGAGAGAGGATTGATAAGCTTCGAGCATCCGATGCACAAGATGAAAGCGATGCCGAGAATTGACAGCGAAGGAGCAATGTGCGGATCGTACTTCGCAGTGGACGCCTATTCTAAGGTTAATAGTATGCCTAGAGTTGGGAGCTCTGCTAACTGGGCAACCTGGACCTAATTAAATATTTTCCATTTCCACTGCCATCCTTTTTTCTTCCTTTTAAGAATAATTCTCACTTTAATGTTTTTCTTTTTATAATATCTCCAAATCATTTCCTCGGAATGTAAATTTGGTCAGATTCCGAAGAAGTAGCTTTCTTCCTTGCTTTTTTAAGAAAAATGTATTTCTTTTTTTTTCTTGTCTTTTTTTATATTTTGGAAACCTTATGCATGTATTCATTCATTACGTGGCTGCATGGTATCCAGCAATTCCCGACTCAAACGAGTGTTCAAATTCCAAATATCGTCACCTAGCTAAATTATAAAGAGCCACGAACACATGGAAGCCCTCCCTACATTTCCTATACTTTATACATACAGTCTCGCGTCAAATGTCATCATTCATTCATTCTACATTTTATATACAAAAACAAAAACTGAAGCAACCGGTTTAAGTTAAAAGCTTCTATTGAAAGAAAGACAAGCTTGCATATCTCTACTCTACACAACCCGAACCCATGTTCCACCGCACATTGGGCACCCGAATGCCCATCGACTGATCCACCATGTTTCTTTCTCATTCTGATTGGAGGGAGTAGTAGCACATCCTGGCGAAGCAAAAGCACATGTCTGCCTCAAGCATCTTATGCACTGCATAACAATAACCACCAAAACATATACAATTAGTAAGATACCAATACAGTCGGATGCATCTGCAAAGTTTAAGCCTGAGAGCAAACTAATTACTATAAATGCAAAAATATATTAGTGAAGAGGTCAGTCAAGTTCAATCCTACCTTGTACCACGTTCCTTCGAGCCCTGTTTTCCACACAGCTGTTACAACATCTCTGCGTGATCCCATGATACCGTAGTATGCTCCAAGCCCCACTGAGGTATTCAATCCAAAAGCTGCATCTCGTTCAGACATCCTACGCTTTCTTGGCCACAGCGTGTGAATTCCATTATAACCATCATTGTTTTCAAATGGGCTCGGGTCAACCAGATTCATCGAGCTTTTATGTTTAGTGCCGTCATCTGAAAGGACCGCATCATCTCGATCCGACCAGGGTCCTCCAAACATATTCCGCTTGTGCCATTCTTCAGCTGGAGGATGGAGTTCCAATTCACGGAGAAGCAGACCTGCAGCATCTGCACCTCTAGGCCGAGGCATATTCTGCAGAAGAACACAAGTGGATGGAATGAGACCTTAAGATCAGTGGTGAGAAAGTTATGAACCAAGCAATAAAAATACCTGCATATGAGGGCCAAGTGATGCTTCGACAACCTCTGGTAAAACTGTATAGTTTCCATCAATGTAATGAAGGCGGACTTGGATGTTGCTGCTCCCAACCTGTGAAAGTGGCAGTGAATGTGCCAAACCTGCTGTCCGCCGACAGAGATCCATAAGTATAAGGAAAAGGACTTTTACCTGCATGGGAATCATATTTAACAGAAGATTATTAACAAAACAGTTCAGGGTACCAAATGATTGCAATTTCTCAAACAAAAAACCCTGCTTGGTAACATCAGTTTCCAAGTGCAATAGCAAAGACAGAAGTTACTCCACATGCCAGCTGACAAGTAAATCGGTATTTGTGAAACAATTCTTGCTTAGTTCTGGCAGTATATGTCCTTTCCAATTGGTTGCTTTTCTTTTATCAAATAATAGAAATATTAAATGCACATAGCAAGTAAAGATTTAGGATAATGATGTCATCCTACAATTATCTATTAACAAGTCTATATTCAAGTTGTAAATAAAATATGTTAGAAGCTACGTGAAATGAAGTTGATGATACACAATAAAGTACTTGCATGTTGAGTTCAACCCCTACAATACAGTAAAAACATCTAAAACAAACATAGAACTGAGTTCTAAATTCATCTGTATCCTGGTCTTAAAAATAAATTGTTGTGATAGCTTTACCTCCTCAAACGTGTATCCTTGACCAGCATTACCCGAGCCTAATCTTGACCGGCTAGTTGGACCTTCTTCAGGTGCCTTTGCACCATTTCCTACCTGTCCGTTCCTTGAAACCTGTGTTTCTTCTGATCTGATAGCAGTCGATGCAGGTTTTGCAGTTATTGAACTGGTTTCTTCTGATTTGCTCAACATACCAGCCTGAGGCTTTTGAATTGACGAATCATTATTTCTTTGAGCAGCTCCAATAAAACGAGGAAGTTGCGTTCGCCGAAAGAAAAAACAAAATAGTAGAAGTTGACATAACCGATGAAGGAAATGGCAATCTCCAATAAGCCTGACAGCTGGGGTTCCAGGAAATGTTCCTGTATTGATACTTATTGGCATGAAGGTTGCAGGACCACTTATGGGGCTTGGAGCTGAACTTGGAACGGTGTCATTTGTACTATTGATCTTTGCAATAGCCCCTTGTACCCAGGCTTGCATCTGAGTACTACCTGTGGAACTTGCTGTCCCACCTTGTGAACCTGAGATGAACTCAGCACGATCAGGAAGAACATAAGAGAGAAGGAAAACTTCCACTTAATTAGATCGAGCTGTGGGCAATAAATATTTTTTCATCAACATAAGATCTTATAACCATATCGGGGAGTAACATTGTATACTCACCCTGAGTTGCTGGAGGAGCAGAAGTACTTTGCGTAGGGCTTGCCGCCAGATTCCGACTTCCACCTGTACCTGAGGTTGCAGCATGACTTGCTAGTGTACGACAGAAGCTTGCATAACGTCGCAAACGTGTAATGAAGTGTGACGCTAGATCAAGGACAGCGTCAACATAAGCCTGCGATATATACAGTTACTAAGAGCGGGTAATGTAAACAAAAAAAACAGTAACATTTATGTTTATTGTTGTACACACACAAATAATTATCTATGAAGAATAAGTTGTATAAATGCAAATGAAGATTAAGATATCAGGAACATAAGGCAAGAGGCTCTGAAAGAAATAAACCTGGATACTGAGAACAAGCGCTGGATCAACAGCCATTGCATCAGGATCAATACTAGATAGTGTCTCACCAGATGCTTGCCAAGGTTCTTGCACCAAAGCTGAAGGATTTATTAAAGCTGATTCAATTCCTTTACCGAGCATGTCGAGCAACAACCTTGCTTGCATGTCCAGGACCATAGCTCTAACCTCTTGAGCACTCGTGCCTTCAAGCAGCCTACATTTTATTCTGTCCAAACTCTGCATGTTCCAGATAAAAGTAATATAAGCATAGAAATCACGTCTCCAAATGTGTGCCAACAAGATTTAAATTCTGAGCTTTCTATCTCATAATGCAAACTAGAAAATGAAAATAAGCATCAACTAACTTACAGGTCCATACTGCTGCCTGTGTTGAGTTGAAGGAAGGGAGTGGAAATCAGCATCCAGTACAGCAATTACACTGTTCATTGATACTGGAACATTATGTTTACATGGTCAGCAAGAAGCAAAAGCCAACACTGAATATAAAATACCCAACATAATATGCAATTCTTGTTTATTCATTCCAATTATAATGATCTATCCATATTGGTAGAGTATGGTCTCATGGTAAACAACAATCCTACATTAATTTTTTTAGTAGCATGGCACTAAACAGGGTACATAAGGGGATATTTACTGTAATAACTTGGATATATAAAAATAATATAGGATCATATAATTCTTTGTTACACTAAATCCTGTGCATTGTAAACTTAATCTATCATCGAAAGTAAACACACCCTAAGGGGGTTGTTTGATTCAAATTCTTCAGTGGTGATGACAATAGGTCAGGTTCTTTTGGCCTCTTGTTTAAAAATTGTAAAGGTGGGTGAGGAATAACTTGATTTTATTATAGCCACAGGTATGCCAGCCAGTTTTTATAATACTCTGTTTTCTTAACATGTCAACTTTTGGGGCATCCTCCAGCACCTCCACTGTGACATGATTACATGAGAATGTGTTTGTTCCACTGTCAGGCTAATGTGCTATGATTATACTTGAGCAGTATAACCTTACGACATAAAGAGAGGAATTGATCCCTCTTACCAATGCCATCCTCTGCAGCACTCTGTGTACAGCCAACAGCATCCCACCAATCAACTCCGACCAAAAGACTCCACCAGAACCTATAAAGGCATGAAGTACAAAGATTCAGTAGCATTACATACAGAATTACAAAAATCAACTCACATTCAATAAAATTATAAAATATACAGACTCAACTTGATCAGCATGTCAGACATAGACAGAAGAACAAATTTCAACTATTTACTCAGCATACCTCTCAGCAATAGCTCGCTCCCACATTGCAGAGTTAGCTTTAGCTTGACAACTAGGAACAGGAGGAAGGACCCGTATAATTTTCAATATAGTACAGTCCTTGCTACTATCGTGCCAAACAGATGCTGAACAACAACTAGTAGAAGAGAAAGCCGGAGCCGCAATGGCTGAGCCAACATTAATCTGGTAGCTATCAACAGCGGAGAAGTTTGCACCAGAGAAAACATGAACCCCGCCTTGAAGAAAAGAAACAGCAATCTCACCGCCATGAGCAGAGTACACAATCCGGGCGAGCGTTCTAATATCACTAGGCAGATCAAAAGGATCAAAACTAACTCTCTTCTCGACAGCAGATTCAGGAATTACTTTCCCATCTCGAACTGGTGGCACGCCCCCTCCTCCAGGACATTTAAACTCACTAGGTGCTGGAATGCATTTATTCACTTTACTCACCCAAACTGTTTGTTTAGGTGCCTGACCACCAAAACTAGAGCTAGGATTCCCAAATATTTGATGGATAACAACATTCTCGACAGACGATTCCCAACGTTGCACTCTCCATCCGGTGACTGAAGGACCTTCGTCAGGATCATAAGGGGACATGTACTGCCCTGCAGAGACAATCAATGACATTACATTACATTATTAACAAAAATACAACGGCCAGGCAGAAAATATCCGCCATAACAGTCAAATGTCAATGTTGAGGTAAAGCCAGGGCTACTAATCCTCAAGATAGGTCTAAATAGAATGCATGCATGCATGAATATGAACATATGAATGAAGCCAATGAACAAAAGCTACTGAAAGTGTCTATCTGCTAAGGGGCAGTTGAAAGAGTAAAGGCGGAAGATAAAAGAGAAAAAAAAACTAAAACTTTAATAAAACAAAATCCTCAATTGAGGCCAACGGTAATACTGCTCCAAAACTCAATAATCAAAGACCTCCTAAACTAAGGACATAACATAATATCTATTTATATATTAAAATCCTAACCATAATAAAGACCTATTCTTAAAAGGACTCTGACTCAAATTCCATCATCATAACTTTAACTCAAATTCTAATCATATAATAACTCTCGACTCAAACTATAAACCCATAATAAGAAATCCAATAAGAAAATAAACCTAAATAAATAACCAAAGTACGATTATTACTACTGCTGGAAAAACAACTAATAATAATACTACTATACTAATCCACTAAAGCATTCCAATCAGCCGTGGGTGGTATATACACAAGTCCTGCCAAATGATAAGAATTTAAGAAAACATAAAGTGGAAAAGATATTAATGTGAATATAAAAGTAAATACCTTCAACTATCACAACAGAGATCACGGAACCACCACGGGTTGGATCAAAGGCAATAGCAGTGACACCAGAGCCCCAAGTTGTAGTAGCTGCCGATTGAGCTGCAGACTCGGGACTCACATACGCAGAAAAGTTGGAAACTGGAGAACAATGAAGTATTATCATATCACTGTAGTCCTGTTCTGTCCTTTTCCCCCCTTGTTTTGCTTCTAATAACAAATATTCCTGCCAGCTAAACAGATATGCAGCCAGGGGGGCAAAGCCATCCCAGGAAGGAGGATTAAGTGAGGGAGGGACTTCATTGTTCACGCTTATTTTTGGGGTGGCTTGGAAACCATTTCCGGGGCCTGGCGTAACTTCCCAAACGACAACAGTTGACGGGTTTACTATGGGAACACCAGCGACATGCAATGCTCCAGAATCAGTAACAATAGCATCAGCAGCCATTATTCCACTAGGTCCAGCTCCCAAAAGTCCTTTACTGGTACAAAACCACTTGGAAGTACCACTTTGATTGGGTGGCCATTGGGACCAATGTAGCTGAATAGATCCCGAAGAGAAAACAGAGCAAACACAGAGAAAATTCGGCCAACCAGCTGTCAACAGATGCAAATAAAAATGCTGAGATGTGATTTTAGAAACAATAATCATCAAAGATGTCATATTGTTAACTATAAATAGAGAATAAATTTTAGTACTGGGTAATATCAAGATGAGTTTTCTAAATAGGAGTTAATTTTTCCAAAGCTCAGCGGATATCATCAGAAGAACAGTTTACTCCTTAAGGATTGCAATGCATACATAAAGTAGAAGAAAATTACATCTGCTTCAGGTTCTAACTTGAACTACAGAATGTTTCTTCCTCGTCACTTTCCTCACCGGTTGCAGCACACCAATTGATTTTTTATGCACCTTTGCTCATTAACGAGCTTTCTTAGATTGGAATGCATTGGCTGTCTAGTATTTATTAGGAATTTATCATCGCACGCAATCACAGTTATAGTGTTGTAGAATCATTATGAAAGAAGGAGAATTACTCCCTCCGTCCATAAAAGTTTTTTACATTTTGCCATTTTGGTCCGTCCACAAAACATATTTACATTTAAACTTTCCACTTATTATAAATGGACCCACTTCAATCAATACATACAACTCAATTAAAAATAACAAATCATGTGGGACTCAAACTCCACTCAATACACAATCACTTGAAAATATTAAATTAGATGGGCCCCAAACTCCACTCACTATACACTCCTACACAAAGTCAAAACATAATATTAAAACTCGTGCCGAATTAAAGTATTAAGATCTTTGGTAGACGGAGGGAGTATAACATATACAAATAACAAATATAAGCACTTAAATTATCTAAGCTGCAGAGATGAGAAAAAGATGAACAAAAAACAAATCAAAGAGCAATGGTGCTCAAAGAAGAAAGAAACCTTGTGTCACAAAAGAAAGAATGCAAAAGAAAATGATGTATGCAAAAAAAAATGATGAACCTGGAGCATGTGGTTGCTGCGAAAGGAATTTCTCCTCAAATGTAGGCTTGGCGGAACCACTAGATCTAGCTGAGAGCCTCCTATACTAATTTTGCGACAATCAAACGTTAACATAATAGTTGATTATGTAAAATAGATTTCATACATTTTCTCTCCACACGCAAGATAATCAAAGATATACTCACAGGAGAAGCTCCTGACAGCCACTTTGTTACAACTGCAATGTCCTGTCGCCATTCATACTCCAACTGCCAGCAACTAGCTTCCTTTACAAGATTTGCAGGTCCCTGAATGACCAAATAAAAAAACTTTACAAGATTTGCAAGTCCATGAATGACCAAATAAAATAAGTTACAATGTAAATGAGACATGACCAGAAAGATTTCCTTTCTCAAGGTGATAACTGGTTAAAGAAAAATTCTTGATAAAGTTACAATCAAGTTCTACAATTGAAACAATGGCCAGTATGATCCCTATATCTCAAGATTAAAGGCACACATACCTGGGAAGGTTGAGTCCAAATGGTTATCCGGCCATGGAAATTAGCAATGAGCAGTGCACGGGGACATGAAGTAGGCGACCACTCAATGAACTGGACAGAGTCACGAGGAGAATCTGTCAAGTGTCAACCAACATGGATATATCAACAATCAAGTTTGAATAAATGATATACATTTCAATAATACCAATATCCAAGCCACCTTGAAACTCCCAATAAAATTAAGATGAAAATACCCACCCTAAAAATAAAAAATTTCATACTGATTTAAAATGAAAATGAGTTTCACTACTAGAAATCAAAATTGAAGCAAAATGCCGAGACACGGATATTACCTGCAATAACATTGAAAACTGTACATTCAGTAGGTCGCTCTGGTATGACTATATGTATAGGGATCCAAAATGGAGGGTTGGCTGTTGAACTACAAAGATAAATATAATGAACAAGTTAATTATCTAATTAAATAAATTCGTTAGCACAAAGTATATACAGTTCCAATAATTTATACTTATGAAAATTGTATAAAGGCGAACACTATCGGTCAAATTATTTAGGTAGAAGTAGAAATATATAGACTGGGAATGACCATTTATAAGTGATCGATGCACATCCGGAATATTAAATATTGTCTAGTGGATAATTTAAATGGCATACCAAAAAATTGTAATAAACATAACACTCCCACCGTCCAAGCAATTTAGTTTAGTTTCCTTAAATGGAAAGTTTAATATCCCAACCACGCATCACAAATACCCTCAACACAAATCCTGAGTTGCATAAAATATCATCAGGCCACATAAATCACAACATTTCACCCATAAATTACATAAATCGTCATTAAACTTCAAAAGTCTATTTGACTTTTCCATTTTATTTTCATCGCTTATTATTAGTTCCCAACCATTCACGCCTAAATAGTTGGGGCGGATATAGTATTGATTTTTAGGAGGGGACTGCAAACAGCTAGAAGAATACTAAAAATTTTATATTAATTATTACAGCAACAAGAATTTGCTAACTAAAATTTTAGATAAAACTATGGACAACATGTTCTTAACTTTGTCGAAGCCGAATTATAACTGGTACAATTTCCAGAAGACTCAAGAGCTTAATATTATGAAAAATATAAAAGCAACTGAAATCAATGTGATGATTTAACCTCGGAATTCTCGCACAAGTTTCTGATGCACAAGCTATGCAATTTAGTTTTCCACACCAGGCAACGGCACTGCAAGATAACCAAAAATCAAATAAGATAATCAAAACATAATAATTGCTAAATATAAGAACATACATGAAAGGAGTAAAAGGAAAAGTTACAGCAAAATCCCAATAATACTTAACTAGTCCCACAACCATTTTCTAAAAATAATCAAGACAACGCACCTGAAGGTTCGGCAGAGCTCGGGAACGCTCATCTTATGCAGCAAATTCGACTTGGGCTGCTTAAGCTTGATGTGGAAAACGGTGGCTGGGTTGCCGGAATCCTCATCCATAGACTCCTCAGTGGAGCTGGGAACCGCAGCAGCTACTGCAGTGTCCTTGTCCGTCATCACCATGTCCTCCTCCACAGAGGCGGCGGCGGCGGCGGGGGCGTCTGCCTTGTCGGAGGGAGAAGATCCAGTAGAAGGCGATCCGTGATCGGATTCCTTGGGAGCTGTGGGAGGAGGTGGTGGGTCTTGTGAGGGTTGATTGGAATTGGTGATGGTGGTGAGGTCATTCATTTAGAAAGAACAGGAATTGAGGAAAAACCCTAATTATATAAAATAGAAATGTGGGGAGAGAGAGAGTGGAGAGGTGAGAAAGTCGCAAGTGAAGGCGACAGGAATGACTGTAGTGAGTGAGAGTGAGAGTGAGAGGGAAAGGGGAAGAAGGGATGAATGATGATTGGATTTGGGGGTTAGGGTTGTTTTTTTTAAGACAAACTAACTGAGCAGATTCCTCATTTCAGGTGTTTTTGTTTTCGCTTTTTGCTAATAATAATAATAAAGCTTTCATTCTTCTTCCCTAATCCCTAATCCCTCCCTCCCTTTAATATTCTGTCTACTTACGTTTTGCTTAGGGGCAATGTCTAGTGCTGAGAATTGGCACATTTTCGGTTTTGGCTCAAGTTTTTTTGGGATTTACAATTTCAAGTTTTGAATTTTGGAATTTTTCAAAATATAAAAGTTGACAATTCCATCGGAAGTCCCCAATAGGACCGGGACCACAACCATAAAATTGATGGTTTTCGAGATCGATACTTAGGGATGGGTATGGATGAGCAAACGATTTTCGGTTATTGATTCTAACTGGAACCGTCGGTTCTTTTGGTATCGAGAAACATGACCGCCTTCATCTCCGCTCTCGACTTGCGGCCACCAACGCCTTCGTGTCCGTCTGCCTACGCTTAAGCTACTAAGCAATG
Source organism: Leonotis leonurus (assembly GCA_026898415.1). Taxonomy (NCBI): domain Eukaryota; kingdom Viridiplantae; phylum Streptophyta; class Magnoliopsida; order Lamiales; family Lamiaceae; genus Leonotis; species Leonotis leonurus. The sequence continues at coordinate 503,563 of JAPKLX010000198.1, read as the reverse complement.
AAATATAAAATGTTCGAAGTCATTTACTTTGCTAAAATCGTTCTTTTATTTCGTGAATCCATGGTTGATTGTTACAAGAATTAGAACACATGAATCTAGATTCAACCTGCTTCTGACTGTTTTATCCGTTTTTGGTCTCGTTTCTCTCACATTTTAAATTCATAATGTTGATTATTGTTGTTCGGATTGATATTTTGGTCTTCTATATGTTGCATTGTAGGTTATGATCGACAAAAACGGAGTAGCAAGACTCGAAAAGAGAAACGAGACGAAAAGGCGTGAAAAAGAAGGAGTGAAGACATTGCGTAGTGATCACTAGGTCTCTTAGGCAGAACAAGGGGGTAGCGACCAGTGATCACTACCCCCATGGATTTTCCCACAACAGATCGTGGGGGTAGCAAGTGCTACCCCCTAGCGCTCACTACCCCCTGCAATACGTTGGACGGACAGAGAGGAAGGCTAACGACCGCTACCCCCTAGCGGCCGCTGGCCCCCTACGCGTGAAGATTGAACAGAGAGTCAGGGTAGCGAGCGCTACCCTGGCGGGAATTGAAGCACTTATTTAAACCAGCGTTGTCTTCTTCTTCTACAAGTTTTTTTACTTCAAAATTAGAGTTTAGACCACGAGAGAAAACACTATAGTTAGATTTTTGATTCCGTTATTTCTTTTTGCCAATTTCGTTGTGGATTCGTTCGTGATTCAAATCCGGTATTCTTTAATGCATTATTTCTCTTTTTAATTCGTGAGTTCTTTTACTGCTTTCTTTATTACTTTATGATCTCTTTTCTTCTTGTTTTTTTCTTGATTAATTCACAATTCGTTAATCCAAACATTTCGATCATGTTAATTAATCAATTCAAGGCATGTTTAAATTCAGTTTCTTTAATTCTTCGTTCTTAGATTTAAGATTTAATTGTTTTATTAATTTTCGCTTAGGTAATTCGTATTTTAAATTCTTTAATTTAATTCGCCTAGATAGATTAATTAGATTAGTTAAAAATCAAAACCCCTTCTTTTTAATTATTTTTTGTTCTGCAATATAGATAAAGCCCTGCTTAGCCTTTCTTGAGAATACGACTTAGGGTCAACTTATTAATTTATAACGAACTCGTTCTCTTGTGAGCAAGTTAATAAAATAAGTTGGAAGTATATCGGCTGGAAATATTCCTCGTACCCGTTATTCAATCCCTTTATCGGACAATGGGTCTGGTCTAAACAACGCCACGTACAGAAGATTTAAATTTTCTTGAAACACTGACCATCTATAATAGGGTTAGTTTTAACAATCTAATCATTGTAATTAAATGGAATTTCGATAAATGTCCTCCACTTTGTTTTTAAATAATTCACTTTTGTGTAGTTAAAAACACATTAGAATACATATGGTATTGTTTTAAATTGATCTTAACCTAAAAAAGAAAAACGAAAAACGAAGCAACAACCACCCAAAAAAACCCCGCCTGTATCGGTCTGGGTAAAGAATCCTGCGTAATTCTATATATGTATTTAACTAGTTATTGTCGATAAAATATAGGAAAAAAATTACAATTTCAATCGGTACTAATCGGAATCGAGACGGTTCTTTGGATATACAATTATCCGATCGGTTCTAGAATTGATTCTTACAATTTGATAATTTTTTGTTCGGGTATCAATAATCGAACCGATTCTCACTCCTAGGGGCAGATACTCGGTCCCTACCTGATTCTCATCCCTAGCAAGCTCGGATCAAGTCAAATCAGGCATAAAAATGGAAGATTCAAATTTTAACAGATCGCGAGTAATAAGTGATCTTAACAGATGATAGTGGTTAATTTGTATTGCTCTTAAGTAGAGGTGAGTAGTGGGTCGAACCTGAACCGAACTGAACCGACCTGGTAGGACCGAAGACCCGAAAATTTTAAAAAATGTGGTCCACGTGAAAACTCTCTGGACCGACCTAGACCCGGGCTCCGGGTTCGGTCCGACCCGGAAAAATAATAATTATTTTATTTTTGTTTCATGTATATATATATATTACTTTTTTATGTTACCAACAATTTTTGGGGAAAAAATTTACATAATTAAATTAGTATGAAATATTCTCAATTAACAATAAAAATATAAATTAAAAATCAATTCATAACATAATAATTTATTAATTCAACCCCAAGTTCATAAATAAAAATAAATGTAAAAAATATTTTATATATTTCTTATTACATATATACAAATATTATATATATCATGTATACTAGATTTACCCGTGTGCGTTGCACTGCGCATAGCGATAGTAATTTATTTTAAATGCTTGAAAATTAATAAAATTATTTACATGGAATAATATATATAATGAAGAAATTAATTATAATCAATTTCATAGTTAACTAAAGTTAAACTAAATACATTTATTTTTGTTAAATTGACTATTTAAATTAATTATTTTATATATATTTAATATGTTAATGATATATTGGTATTTAAATTGCAATAATATATTTATCCCCGCGATACGCGGGTAATATTTCTTTAATAACTAATAATTTAAAAAAACAATATCAAATATTTAAAATAAATAAGTTTTCAATGTAAAATGTAAAAAAAATTAATAATAAATTTTTATATGGTAAAGTGCCAGCATTGTTTTAAAGTTATCCAAATTGCGTATGCAAAATCACACAATAGTCATGATACCAAGTTATCGATAAGGTAGATGTATAATTTTTCTAAATATCGAGGTATACTGTCATATATCGTACAACTTTTTTTTTAATCAAAATTAACTTTATTTATCTGAAAATTAGTTAATCTGAAAATTCCTATACAATATGTATTTGTCAATGTGAAAATTGATTTTTCTTTTTTTTTTTTTGCATTTGTTATGACTTTTACAAATTGGTCATTACATCATAAATGTTACATAAAATTAGTGATGGTTAGACTGAATTGTTAATTTTAACTTTTAAGTTAGGGTGAAAACGGATCGAATACGGGTGGATAGTGCTTGTCTCGTATTCTAGCCCATATTTTTTTCTCGGATTCGGATACGGGAAAGCCGAATTCGAATACGAATTCGGATTATTCGGGATACGGACACGAGACGGATATGTTACGGATCTGGGTCTGATTCGAATAAATATAATCGGATAATATATTTCATACAAAAACTGTTGACACAATATTTTATAGAAGAACTAATACAAATTATAAGAATTGTATCAATTAAAAAAAATACAATTTTTAGAATCAAGAAAGTACAAAATAAATTAAATAATTAAACACAAAGTATCTACCAATAATGAAATATGCATCTTGTAATATAATTCGAGAATTGAAAATCGGCAAAAAGTAGTTTGCAAAATTTAAGTGACAATTGTGTGTGACAATATGCTCGCACAAATTTTAAGTGACATTATGTGTGATAATATGCTCACACATTATTATAGTGAGGGTAAAGGTTCATTTTCTTGTAGTGATATATATAATTCCACACATTCATAATTAAATTTTAAAATAACATTTAGCAACTAAATTAAAATCAGATTGTTACACACACACACACATATATATATATATAATATATAAATAATAAATATTTAAAAAATTCGGATATCCGGATTTGTTATGCGGATAATATCCGATAAAATACGGAAAATTTCAGATACGGGCGGATATTGTGTAATCCGAATTCAAATTTTTGGATTCAAATCCGGATTTGATCGGATACTGATTTTTCATCCCAAATTAGATCTCGATCGGATACGGTTTCGGATCAGGCGGATAATATCCGCCCAGATTTCATCCCTAACGGTAAGTACGAGATACTGTTTTTCGGTAAATTTTAACAACCATAATTCTATCCACACCAAAAATCATCGAGATTTTATTTTATGTTTTTTGACTCAATATTGTTAATATTCATCTATGAATATATGGAGACAACCTATAAATGTTAATCATTCATATCCTTCATAAATAGAGTTAATCCAAATTAACCTATATGAAAATATGTGGGACAACCCACATAAATCTTATGTGTACACTAATCATGTGTTAGGACATGAAATAGCACATGAATCGATCGTAATGTCTGAGTATCACTTATCTAATAAGGAGCAAAATATTATAACATAGACATTCACTTTGATTTTCATAAATAACGAGATTTAATAACTCAAACAAAATATTTTCATAAAAAGTAAAAACGCAAATACCATGTGATAATCATAGATATGTCAAACGTCACATTTGCAATAGTATACACTTGATAATCATATGTAACAATTTTTGGGTTCAAATTCTAAAATGGAAAGTGAATAAAGCGAAAATGGGGAGCGAATGTGTGTTCTATGTATTATGAGATCATTATGTTAATGCTTAAGTTTTCAAATCAACTTAGACCAATAAGCCAAAATTTTATAATGATAATAAGAATATTCATGTAAAAACATTTTATTTACATGCAACTTGACATCAAGATGATCTGCAGTCGAGAAATCGATCAATGAAAATGAATGAAACTCGTTTTACAAAATCCTATATTTTTTCTCTACGTGCACTATAGAATTTATCCAAAAAGGATGAACTATATATTTGTCCTTTATAAAAATATGAAAATTTTATATCTATAATCAGGTTAAGTCCTTTAATAATTTTATATTATATGAAATGAGCACCATAAATAAGAGGAAACCTTTTTGAAAAATGATGAAGAAGGAAGAAAATAATGAGAGAAAAAAGCATAAAGATGCAATAGCGGCAATGGCTCAACAACAATTATACCACATTTTTCGAGCTTCTTATCTCTCTTACCTTTACCCTTACCTTAATGTATATTAACTTATATAAATCCTTAAGTTCGGAGAACTTCGATACTCAACAATGACAGAAGGAAGAAGAATCAAGAAGTGAAGAAGTAATAGAAGAGCATAAAAAGGAAAAGAAAAAACGTCTCCTAGTAAAATGAGGCAAAAACGTTTTTATTGTATTATATAATGTTAATAGGTAAAATTATTCATTTATAAAAGTTACATGTGAAAAACGTTAATAGTTATATCAAGACATGTACTACAATATGATCAAGCTAACAATATTAGGAAAAAGGTGCATTATAGCTTGGGGAATAAACGAGTCAAGAAGAGGGTCAATAGTCTGTTGCAGGTCCTTCTCCTTTCGCCGAGACGGCCCTCTTTTGTTTGTTCACCGCGGCATGAAATCATAAAGAAAAGAAACTGGAATAACTCAAAAAGAGAGTGGCGCCTAGTCGTAGAGAGCGTCTGTTGTCTTTGTAGAGGAACAGTACGATCTTGGACTGGTCCCCTTTGATGACCTAGAAAGAAAAATAAGTTCGTGCTACTATAAGGCCTCTAAATTCCTCCCTCAGGGACTGCCCATGGGGACAGGGTAGTCCGACTTACATAGGTCCTTGGTTCAGAGTCGAGCTAAATATTGATCTGCTCAAGCTCGAGCTCGGTTCATAAGTATCAAGCTCGAGCTTGACTCCATTGAGTTTTAATTTTTCGAGCTCGACTCGATTAGACTCAATTGTTGATATTATTCGAATTTTATCTCGAGTAAGCTCATTTAAGCTCATGTGAGTTTGTTTAGGCTCGTTCAATAATAGAGGGTATAAATGTAAAATCACAACCTAAGTGCGATTAAGCTCACGAGCTTATGGAGCCGAGCATCATTGAACTTGAGCTCAAGCTCGAGCTCGACTCATGATTTCAAAATTTTCTTGAGTAGCTCGTGAGCTGTATCAATTCATTTACACACTTAGGGTGTGTTTGGTATCCTAGTTGATTAATGGTAGGTTAAGTTAAATATAAACAAGAGAGGTGTGAAATGATAGGTTATGTTAAATAGCTTGAGTGTTTGGTAGAGTGAGTTAAAAATAATATAAAGGGAATGAAATTACTTTTATAACCCAATCATCTTTTCTTCAAATTTCCATCCTCCTTCATAATTTCCATTTTGCAGCATCTCCATTGGTGCACTATATCTCCATCTTTACTTCAGAAATTTGTCTCTCCCTCTCTCCTTATCCGTCAAGAAAATTTGTTTGGGGTTTAACAAAAATTATGAAAATATTCCCATCTTCTTCTAAAATCAGTTTCTTCTTTCCAAATATCAAAATATCAAAAATTATCCACATACCCAGTTCAAGACAACAAAATATAAAAATTATCCATCTCTGTATGCACCTTCTTCACCTATTCCCCCTTCCGACGAAGGTGCACAACCTTGTCTCCTGTTTGCACCTTCTTCGACCGTCCCTCACCCCCAGCCCTTGCCCTTGTCCCCCTCTGTGCCGCCTACGAGGAGAACGACGACAAGCCCAGCACCAACCCTTTCGGTGTTCGTTATTTGCTTCTATATATATGCGAGTTTCATAACCTACAATCCAACCCTAGTAAATTTCTGAGAAAGCTTTAATTTTTTGAGCAATTTTTGAACTCATGGTCGAGTTCATACATAAATCAAGAAGAGAGAGAAAAGTCTGGATTATAGGGATGAACCAACCCATATGAATCTATGGCCGACGGCTAGAGGTAGCATGAATCTATGGCCGACGGCTGGAGGTACCGTCGTGCGGCAGCGTGAGATGGTGGATGGGGAGGTTCTGGAAATCCTTAAAACCTCCAAAAATCAATTGCCTCTCCATTAACATCCTCTCTTCTCTCTTCTACAATTTCTTTTAAATCTCCTCCATTAATATTCTATTTTCTCTCTTCTGCAATTCCTTTTAAAGCCCCAATTAATTCCACCCCTATCAATTTAAAATACAACCCTCTCAAAATCAAACACAGCAAGCCAAAAATTCCAAATTTAAACCCAAAAGGGCCCATCCTTTGAAATCGCTCCACCTTTTTCCACCACGAGAGCACCACCGATTGGACTCGTCATGCTTTCCGTCGTCGTTTAATTACCAGAAATGGTGGCAGCGCCGACGCAAGGGAGGAGATATATGATGGTTGTGGCTACGCAGAGGGCGGCGGCCATAGAAAGAGATCGTATTTTGACACTAGCTCCATCTTCCGCCACGAGAGCACCTTCGGCCGTGACCTCGCCGTGCTTTCTGCCGCCGTTTACCAGAGAATGAACGGGATGGGAAGAGAGGAGGCGCGATGATGGCAGCTCCGATACAGAGGAAAGAGTGATGCTTTTGGGGCACTTAGGAGGGGAGTAGATTGAGCGTATTTTTGGAATTATAAGAAATTGTAATGAAGATAAAACTAAACCCACCATTTTGGTGGGTTACGTTACCTATAGCCAAACAGTAGATAGGAACGGGCTTACCTTCAACAGCGGGCCGAAAAAATAACAAACTTAAGCTACCAAACACAAGTTTCATCAAGTTAATTTATGCTATCTTATCAAAACAAGGCTACCAAACGGAGCCTTAATTATAGCAGCCCAGTAGAGTAGCGTTAGGAAACATAAGTTAATTTAAAGCGCTCCAGATTGAACATTGGAGATCATTGATCGGGCCTCTCACTTTATTTTCCTATGTCATTTTCCACTATACTTGATGTTCATGCCTTCCCAAAGCAGAAGGGTCATGTCATGTGAATTTTTTGTCGGAGGGAAATCAAATAACCCAATACTTTTTCCTTTTGCTCGAAATGTTAACAGAATAACAGAGTCGCCAGTCTCTGAATCCATTTGCTATAAAAGTCAATTCACCCATTGAGATCATGGTGAACAAATAACATAAAAAAAAAGAGTATGATTACAATAGCGCAACAACATCATGGATTTTAAACTCAACAAAGAATGCTGGATACAGACGGTAAAATTCCACATCCTTACATCATTAACAACTGCAAACGGGCAATGAGAAAAACAGTCTTGATGATAATATCCGAAATATACTTTTGTCCAATTAGTTAGCAGCTGGCTGAGCATTGGCTGGGGTAGCAGCATCAGTTATGGAACCTTTAGCGGGGACTGGTGTCGACCCTTTCTCAGAGTTAGGAGCTGCATTTGGTGAATTTTTGTCATCCTTGTTTTCCTTCCCGTCCTTGGCAGGAGCAGTGGGGGTCGGGGGAGGTAACATGTGAGATGGGGGATCGTGCTTGAGCTTCACCAATATTCCACGCATCCTCGAAAGATCAGTTGGTTTGCCAGGTTTGGGGCCTTGAATGACTGTGACTGATGGCATCTTATCTTGATCCTTCTTCTTTCCTCGCTTCTCGATACTAGCAACCTCATTGGGAACGAGCTCTGCAATGGCTTTCCATGACTGTTTGCCAGCCTCTTTGTGGAATTTTTCTTGACTAGCTAGAAACGACTGTTAACAATTGAGAAATGCATAAGAAACTGACTGTTTTTACTTGCTTCTGTGATCCAGGTAACAAAAAAGAAGAAGACTAGATATGTCCATAACAGACCTTTTCCGACTCACGGTTAGTAGTCTTGCTGGTCTCTATATTGAGCTTTCTTTTCACATAAAAAGCTTGTTTGTACTCTTCAGCTTCACCTATGATTTGGGTCTGCATTTCCTTTTCCCTCTTCTCCTTCTCCTCCAGCCGAATAGCATTTTGCCTGCTTCCAAACCCATGTAAGATTAGAAAAGGTTTCGAATCAACATATCACTGATTCATGCAGCTGTATAGAAAATAAGAATACATGGAGTACTGGTGACTGGTGAATCAGTAACACCTTGGATTGAAGATTGCATTCGACACTATCCCTATCCTCATTTGGTCAAAGATTATGTCATTCGTAATTCAGCTTGGTGTAGGATAATCCTAAATATGGAAATTGGCGAGGCATGCTAACATTCTTGCAAAAAGTGAAGAGGATAGGGAAGACTCCATCGTACATGAAATGTATTAAAGGAGTGGTTGAGATCAAAACAATTTTTGCCTATTTTTACAAAAAAAAAAATATATGTTTTTATTTTTTAGTCATAAACAGTGAAAAAAACATGGATAATGTGTTTCAAACTTTCAATCCAAGCCCTTCCTTCAATACATTTAATTTTCCAAGAGGACATGGCAGGCTTGGAAAGAATTGCACAAGATATATGTAGTGGAGAAAAATTATTAAAATGGAAATCAAGTATACTGGACTAACATGGATTAAACAGAAGCATAACATTTAGAGCAGTGCATTTTAGGTTTTCTCAACATTAAATAAAATAGTTCGATAACATGACAGAAGATTATTTGTAGTTGGAGGCAAGTTCAGCTTGGCCCTAAGAATATACCAAATTAATTTGCATCAACATCTTAGCTTGCCTTCGGAAACACAAACCATCTAAAATAGTCCACAAACAACTTATGCGATTCCCATTGTTTTTAAGCCTAGCCCGTCCTATCTTAACCTAAAAGCAATTACAGCATATTACGATCATTAGGAAACAATTATCTCTCCAGGAACATATATTTACTGCGAGATTCAATCCAGATCCTTCACCATAAAAACACATATTTCTCAAGTATCGAAGTCTGAAGTAATACTGCTGCCAACTGATCAATGAAAAGTTACTTTGATCATGAAGTATCCTCTTCTATATAAGATCTCACGTCTTACTCTCACTAAATCAAGCTAGTTTACGAGTTCAAACCAGAGTTCAATTCTCACTCAAATCGAGAAACAGTTGAAGGCAGATCAAACAAGTGCTGAAATCCGTATAAACAAAAATATTAAAACATAATTAACAAAATAGAGAAAATCAAACCTTCGCCATTCGCGAAGAGCAAATCCTTGCTCCTGCATCTCGGTAGGAGGCGGAAGGATCGGGCCGTCCGAGCTGAAAAACACATCCGAATCCTCAGCAATGTGAAAAGGCGAGACTCCGTTGCCATTAGCGAAGGGAACGGTGCCGGAGGATCCGAGTGGCTGATCGGTGGAGCCGAAACCGAAGGGATCACCGCCGTTGGCGTGATCCACCGTGACCTCCTCAGTGTGGCCGTAATCCGGAGTGTAGGCGGGAGCATCAGGTGAGAAGAAGGCGGCGTAGGAATCGTCGAATGATGCCATTGCTGCTGTGCTGTAATCTGTAATCGGCTGGTGTTTCTCTTTTTCTCTCTCTAAGATGGATGGGTAGAATATATATAGGATGAATATAAAAGATAGAGAGAGAGAGAGATGGTGGTTGAATTGATGTGTCTATATTCCTATTACCATCCAAACACAACTCAGATTTTCCTTTTCCTTATTAATTGGTTTGCTTTTGTTTAAGAAGGAAGGAACTACTGTTACTTAACAACTGCAATTAATTAACTAATTAATCAATGGAACCCCAACTTATTAAATAACAGAATATGTAACCTTTCGTTTTCAATTTTGCGTTAATTGACAAAATTATAATTTATTAAACAATGATAAATAATTAGACTTGTCAAAATTAATCCTAAATTATGTTTGCCTGATCCATTCATAATTAGGATGGGCGGTGCTCAATATATACAACTCCAAAAAATTTCATGTCCAACTAGCTCGGCCCATTAACATAATGGGCTTATGATCTTTGCGTCACAAAAGCTACAATATAGCGTAAATATAATAATATATTCTTTTTATTTCATTCAAGTTGGCTCCAATATAATAATATATTCTTTTTATTTCATTTAAGTTGGCTCCAAAAGTCAATAAAATATTTACAATTTTGGTCGAACGAGACCATCTTCAATGGAAAGGAGGGAGTACTAAATTTATATCTTAATCCATCTTTTTTTTAGAATTTTAGAAAATATAATTTATTCAAATAATATTTTTAATTTATAAAAATAATTTTTTAATTCATGGATCAATTTGACTCGTTGGTCCGATGACCATCCATGACGGACGAACATGGGTTTGAATTTCAACAGCCCGAAATAATTTTGGATTCACCCAGCCCGACCCGTAATATGACTCTAACTCACCCGGCCCTGTCACTTTGATAGCTATATCAATAATATTTCATTCATCCACGAAAAATGTATTGTGGGTAATGGATGCGGATTTTAAGAAGAAATTATAAAAATGTATTTTTATTGGAGATAGGCTCACACAAAGGTATTATATACGCGAAGTTTAAAATATAAGTGTTTTGTAGAACATTTCTAAAATATGAAATACTCTATCCGTCTTACTAAGCTTGACACAATTTTTTTATTGGGACGTCTCACTAAGTTTGATACATTCCTAAAATAGTAAAAGTTATCCTTTAAAAATATGTGGACTTTACCCACCTTTATCACTTTTACACTACTTTATACATTCTTCTTAATAACCGTGCTCAAAAATTTTGTGTCATGCTTATTGAGACGGAGGGATTAATATACTTTTGGTAAACGATCCAAATAAATAATAAAAGTACATTTTATGTAAACTGAGTGAGTAGTTTAACAAATAAAAATCAATATAACATTTCCCGTATATTTTAAACTAAAAGTGTTCCTTGCTCCCATTTTTCCATGGACCGACAACCCTCATGAATTATATAGAAATACATGATCCTCACGAGCTTGACTTTATGAGAATCGTGTGTTTGTACATATTACAAAGCATGATATAAATAAATTTAGGGGTGGTTCTAGCCCTGCGCGAAAATGGGGGTCCAAAATATCAATACTATATATTTGTTGTAATATAAATAAGTGTTCTAAAAACCAGCCTAGGCAACGCCTAAATGATAGTTGGGGTATTGTCGACCCAATTACGAGTTAGGTGGTTCTATATAGACGCTTGAATGTAACTCAGGCAAGCTGGACGGGCTGGGCAAAGTTAATCGAACGGACTGGGCGGGCTGGACATATTTTAACATTTTGCAACCGTTTTTAATTTGTTAAAACTTTTAAAGTTAACCAATTTATTTCTTTTCACATTCTCAACTCTCACATCTCATTTTCAACAAATTATGAAAGAACACTCAAACTTTTACAAATTTATTCGCAACGCAAACACTCAAATTATTTCACACTCAAATTTATGAATATTATATTTTATTTAGCATATTATGTGTTTTTTACTTTTTATTTAAAAAATAAAATTATAAAGAATATAAGTTTATAGAGTTTGTACTTTAGAATATGAATATGGTATAAAAATATTAAAAATAGATATTATAATTTAATCATCTAAAACCTAAATTTTATGATTCCTTATATTTTTTAGCATTTATCATGATATTTTTATATCGTATTAATTTCGAATTCTATATTTTGTATCTTCGATTTTGGAAGTTACTAGTCTAACATATTTGAACGATTTTGATGTAGTAGTAATCTGTACTTTTATTTGTAATGTTTTTTTTTTCATATATAATTTTATTTTAAAAATAAATATATTTTAATTATACAATAATAAAATAAATATCATAGTTTTGTCTTAGGAGCTGGTATTTTTCATCTTTCATTGAAATTTTAGCATTGGTCTTCGTCCCTCAAAATTTTATTCCGTTTTCTTCAATCATTAAAGATGAACTCTTTAATAAAATTAGTGTATTTATTTAGTTTTATTGATTGATATAACATTCAAAGTTAGGTTGGGATCTGTAACCAATGCAATCAGCCAAACGTATATATGAAGTTGGTGAATCTATAATCATTAATCACTTATTGCAAGTTCAAGTAAGATAACAGTAAGGATTATGCGTTGCTCTAAACCATACCACATTGAACATATGGTAAATTATTTTAACAACTAACGACACAAAAAGATAATAATAAGAAAATCGTTCATGAAGATATACTTTGAGTAATTAAACATTAGTAAAGAAAAAAATCGGCAACTAATGAGGCAGATTCTATATAAACGCATATCTACGACAACACAACACTATTTACCAGAAACAAACTTGTTAACCAACGTAAAATTAACTTCATTAAAGTTAGGTTTTCTTCTTTTGGCTTCAACCACCACCACCTCTCATGTCCGCTGCCTTTGTTTCCCTTCGAAATATCACAACAGTTTCCGGCCCACACCGTCTTCATCTTCTTAGCATTCTGGGAAAGGAATCAGATTTAGGTACAAAAATAGATCAAGATTCCAACAATGCGCGTCCCATCTTTATAACTCGTAATGACGGCTCCTTGGGCTTTCTGGTGGTATGTGGTTGAGACGATGCTAAGGATGCAGTCGTGTTTCTTCAGCAAACTCTTAGTGGCAGCAGCAGACTACAGCCCCCACTTTACAGGTTTGATCATCCATGCAAGTCACACAAGTGTTGGGGAAAATGCTACTACATACAAGCAGGAAAATTCTTATGTATAGGTTTTCATGGTACAGGTGATCCATTCCTCGAGTATCTACCAGAAGATGCCATTCTCTGAGGAACTCTAGAGAAGTCTTGTTTTATCCTTTTGCTTGACATACCCTGCATCGATCTGGACCAAAATGATCTGATGAGATATTGTAAGATGCTCCAGCGCAATGCCGAACTACTGTAAGAAGGAAAGATACTCACCTTGGAGAACCCTGATGCCTGTAAGGAAACTGACCGGTCATGGATTTCAAGGCTCCAAGAGCTCTTTCAGCAGCCTAAGGAGAGAACATTTTTAGTTAAAAAGTAGAAACTAATGAACATGTAAGATTCTATTATTACCAGAAGACCTCTTCGTGGACAATAATATGGAGAAGAAACAAAATAAAAAAATAAAAATAGAGGACTGTAGTACCTCTGATTTAGCTTCATCCCATGTTAGGCCAATTCCTTTACCCAGTACTTGTCCATTTATTTCAACCTAAAAACCAGATAAGACCAGTGACTACTAACTACTATAAAAAATATAGCTCATCAAAAAGGAAACACATAAATACACTTATAAAAGGAGCTTAGCTCACACGAAAGAAACCACAATCTCAATTTAAGGACCCTCAATACAAGGATCAATAATCTTAGGATGTACCTTTTCCACTATATTTTTGAAGCAAGTAATAATTTGTTTTAGAAAGGCGGAGTAATTGTTTTTAATCACAGAACTACTGAATATCAGAAAACTGCAAATTTATGTTATTATTATAGAGTAATAACATGCTTTCTAACATATAGTATTGTATCTGCATAAAAGGGGACAGTAATTCTCAACCTGGGCATACACTTCATTTTTCTTGCTCGCGTTAGCTGAAAACTGAGGTTGAGTTTGGAATGCTATGCCAAGGCCCTCCATCATGCACTGAGTTGACAGTTAAAATATGTAGGTCAACGGTCCCATAATGTAGAAATTAATTGCGAATGTATGATACTTACTAACTCTTCAAGTGCAGAAATGGAGCCCATTGCCTTCCTGGAGGGCTCAATTCTTGGCAATGATGCTGCTGTAGAAAAGGGAGCACCCTCCTCCTTAGGCAGTGATTGATATCCGGAAGTGTGAGGATCACTAACGAAGCCATTATCTTTCTGATTAGTGATAGACCTAATCCCAACCCCAGGCACACTGTTGGTAGGTATATGTTGCGTCAAGTACTTATCTGCAGATGAACAATTTGTTACTGTCATAATTAGCTTAAGAAGGAAGTTGTGATCCAAAAAACATTATTTGCGACAAGTAATGATCACAAAGACATTTTGCAAATTAAGACTATTCCTGGTGTATTGGTTAGTTTTACAATCCTAATATAAATCAAATTAAGAAGCATGCCGAAAATAGCAAGTACTCCCTCCGTCCCACTAAGCATGACACTTTTTTTTTCGGCACGGTTATTAAGGAGAGTGTATAAAGTAATGTGTAATAGTGATAAAGGTGGTAGGGTTCACACCTTTTTGAAGAGATAACTTTTACTATTTTTGGAGTGTGTCAAGCTTAGTGGGACGTCCCAAAAAGGAAAATGTGTCAAGCTTAGTGGGACGGAGGGAGTATTAAACATGTATATTATCCATTCTATTATCTCAATATACAGTTTGCATAAAAGCCACAGATTCTTAAATGAATAAATGCGACAGGTTCTCTTAGCAATTGCACAGAACTAGAGCTAACAAGTAGTCAACTACTACTTGTCCTCAATTACAGGTAAGAACAAGTCTAGCAAAAAGCGGACTTGCAATGGGTACCCCAGGACAATAAAGGTAACTTATCTTTTAAAAGTTAGACCCATTTAACCCTCGGATCACTGAGCCAGAGAAATTTATCTTCCAGCTCCATAAGCTCCTGATGAAAGAGCTTTAAATTGAATAGGAACACCAACAATTCACAGGCTTAAACCTTCTATACTAATCATCCATCCCCAAAATGATACTCCCTCCGTCCCAACTAAGTTGAGGCGTATACCATTTTGGGCCGTCCCAACTAAGTTGGGGCGTTTCCTTTTTTGGACACCTTTATCCACACACAAATTTAAATAATATATATTCCTATCATCACTTTTCAACTCTAAACATACACTCCTTAATTACCGTGTCCAAAAGAAATGCCTCAACTTAGCCGGGACGTAGGGAGTATTAGAAAAGCGGTCCATGGAAATAAAATCAGATAACAACACTATATACTGTATCCTCCGGACACTGTCCTAACTCAATTGTCCATGATCGTTCTCCAGTAGGAACATGTTATCTATTACTATTCATACAAATTGCCACTTATAATTAAGAAAGGAACCGCAAAGACACAACCATGAACCACAAAATAACTTTTTACAGGTTATTTGTTCAACCCTGAGCGATAAAAAGACTTAAACCAATAATTATGTCACTAGCACTTTGCCACTTCACAATGAATAAAATCATTACAAGTAATTAAGCTTCAGCTCTAATCTGGGGAGCTCAGAACTTGGTGAGACTCATCAGAGCCCCAAATAAGAAAAGATTTTTATAATCTTAGCTCAGATACAATGATATTCCCCTCATATAAAGATCAGATGCAATGTAAAAGTAAAACACTGCTGAAACCTTAAATACTCGACTGTATTAGGCAATCAAAAAATGATGTAAGAGGCCTATTTTGTTCCTTCAAGTCATCTGGTTAGTTTGGTGAGAAGGCACAACATTTTTCCAAAAATCGATTAAAGATGATTAACTCATTTAATCTCTCTCCTATATTTATAGCTCATCACAATCCACAAAATTCAACAAATAGCTAGCATACAATTTCCTAGGATTTCTTTAGAACTTTAACACCTTCTACAATCAACATACTTCGAATTAATAAAAGATGGATGTTAATCTTACTAGGTTTATCATTTATGTTCAACAAGAAATCTGAAACAGAAATCTATCCAATCCCATGATGCAAGGAAACCAGCAAAACAAAGGAGAAGTACATTAAGCCTTCAGATTTATTAGCTGAAAATGACATTCTGATGCAGAGACGTGATCGATAACATTTAATCAGTGTTGTGAAATTCGAGAGGCATACACCTAGAGGCACGCCTCAATCGCCTTGGCTAAAACGCCTCAAGACATGTGATTAAATATTGAGGCTTACACCTCGACATCTAGTGAGGAACTCGCCTAACAGAAATGATTAAAAAAATTATTTTGGGCCAAATTCTGAGTTTGTGGCCAAATATGTTTACTTATCAAAGCCCATTTAATTAGAACAACTAAAACTCTAATCTAAACCAAAAAAAGAAAAGTTTGAAAAACAGTTCAGCATTCTCTCAGTACTCCTCTGTCCTCTGCTCCCTGACTGCAACCAACCTGACCACCCACAGCCAGCGTGCACTCTCACAGGCTGCAGGATGAGCTGAATGGGAGATGAGGACAAAGAGCTGAAGGCCAAGGATACGGAAAATCTTGATTAGCACTAATGGTGTTGATGATGAGTTCAAATTAGGTTAAGATGACTGTGCTTGAATTTGATGGATATGGTGCTTGATTTTGGTAGGATTAGAAGACTATGATGTTTAATTTTGAACACATTATGACTTTAAGTTGATGTTTTTATTTCTAAGATTTTAAATTGATGCTTTCTTTATTATATAGTTCATTCACCGATATAAAACGCCTCAACTACAACTCACGAGTTTTACAACACTGCATCTAATAAGCTTCAGGAAAAATATAGCATACAACCAATGATGGCCCATTAGCATTATATTTTATTTTATTTTCTGTTGAGAGCAGTAATTCAGGAAGTAGATTAACCAACCTTATCATTAAATAGATGTAATCAAATTTGAACTGTATAACATATTTATTCATTTCAACATCAGGAAGCCAGGAGTTGTGCATTACCAGCCAAATATATAAGAGATTCTTCAGCAGCCTGACGTTGTGCTTCCCTTCTTGTCCTACCAATCCCTTGACCAATTCTCTCCCCAGCAAACAGGACCTACAAAAGACCAGTATAATACAATGCATCAGAAGATGATTAAAAGATTACTCCAGAACTACAAAAAAGATACAAGGAATGTCAGAAATACCGAGGCATATCAAGGGGGATAGGTAGAGACTGGAGAGTGAGATATAAGAAGATAGGAGAGCAACAGTTCTTTATTGTGTTTTTCAATACATTTAATCCTTAGTAAAAATTATGAGGTAAGTGTAACTGGATTAAGGAATCACCTCTACTATAAACTGAAGTTTAGAGCTAGATACCAGGGCTTGCTTGAACTCAACCTAATAGGGTAGCCATGACATTCAGTAAGAGATGTTAGTCAAAAAGGAATAAAAGATAAGAAAGATGCATTAACTGCTTGTTTATACCTTTGTTCCGCACTTCAATGCAATTTCCTGCAATGCTCCAGTACATGTCTCAGTATATGGATCTATTTGTCCAGCTTCGAGATCAAAATCCTTATTTGCTGAAGGGTGGGCCGCTGGACTTTGTTGACCTTCAAAAATAATTATACATTATACATTAAAGTAAGAACCCATGGCTACTGAATGAAGGTAATATAGAGGACAAGTTTGTGTGTGTGAATTAGCCTAGCAGTCAAGTGGTTAATGCCTTAGGCCAAATGTCTCAGTTTACAACTATCAAAGGAGAAGAACTGAAGAAGATGAACAGAACCAAGTGGCATCAACATATAAATAGATCACAAAAGTTAGTGGATGTATTTTGAGTGGAGAAATGGACCCACAAAGTGAATATATATGTCGTTTAAATATCAAGGAATAAGTGGGTTCATGTCCATTAAAGGGAAGAAGGTGGACGCAAAGGAACGAAATTAAAGGCACACATTTGGTGGACGGAGGGGTATTAAGTTTCTTATGTTTTTCTTGTACAAGATTCTTTTGGCCCCTTTGAGGAGAGAGAGAAGGAAAGAGTAATTGGGCACAAATTTGCCAAGTATAAGAAAATGTTATGCTGTATATTCCATAGGGAACCAAGCCAAGTAGCCAACAGTAAATTATGTCCAGATAAGTTATTATTCAAGTTGGCCAAGATTGATAAGAGCCGTGGCTTACCAGAAAAAGAAGAAAAATTGGGCGCGGCTTGATTCGATCTTAATTGATCTTCTCTGGAAAATGCCTGCAATACCTAATAGCATCAGGATACTCGCCAGCAATCAAATGTAACAACTTCAGCACTAACCAAAGTGTACAATGAAGGGCTATAGGGTAGTTGACTTACCTCCTTTAGTAACCTCGGATTTTCAAGGAGCACTCTACCAGGAGGAACAGAAGGCTCCATTTTATGGAGAAAGGGTGGATTAGGAGACCGATTCTTGTCAATAGGAAGTCCTCCATTCAAAGTGAACTCACTGAGCGGTGCTAATTGGTTTAGTTGTCCAGGGCTCATCTCATCTTCAACAGGAAACCAACCACGAGTCTGAGCTCTTGGTAGAGATGCTTGCATTGTCGGCCTAACAGGAAACTGAGGTTCATTTGGAGGCTGTTCTCTTACATCTTGACCATGTTGCAAAATTAACAGCCTTCTTCTTGTATCAGGATCTAATTCTGATTCAGGTACCTCGCCCTCTTCCCTTGCAGGAGAACTTAAAACAGTTGCTTCTGCTTGGCTAAGTGGAGCCAAAGGCTGTTTAAGCGTGGCCACATGAGGTAATTGCTGACTAGCAAAAGTTGTAGCTGGTCCTGGTATTGTTGGTGGAGGAACTGTCAAAGAAGAGGATGACAATGCAAAATGGAGTTCTGATGTGACTCTTGGATCTAAATTTGCAATTGGCAGAGAAGCCGCTGAAGAAGCAGATGCTGACTCCTGAACATGGACAGATGTTATGATACTACTACCTTCTGCTTAAAATATATTTAATGTACTTTAAAGCATAAAGAACCAAGGGCAAAGAAAAGGACTTCAGCAGAAAAAGGTGCATATACCCAGAGACACAGCAAAGAACCTCCATATGTAAAGCAACAAAACAAAGATAAATTTCAGCAAGAAGCACACCTTGAGTCTCCTTTCCACCTCTGAATCTGCCATTCCATCAAAACCAAGGGAATCTTTATTCCCATTAGAAGCTGAAGGATCATCCTGCAATATAGAAAGACATTGCTTAGAACAAAATTATAATGAGAACAACGTCTTTTATTCTACTAAATGATAATGGAAACAACGAAAGATGATATGTAGCCACAGTTCTAATAATTGGTGAATGGTGTTCCAACTATTTGATCTTGAACTCCAAAAGACAATTCTAAATTGAAATGCTTCCGGTATATAGGATTGAATAGGGAGGGGTGATGTTGAGTAGACTTACCTCTGAAACTAAGTAATGGCTCACATCAGGTGAAGAAGGCACATTTCTAATATCATCTTCATATGCAATTTCGGATATTCGTTGCAGAAGACCATCATCAAAATCTCTGTGTTGAATATAACAGGTTTAATTCAATGGAAGATACACAAGATATGTAGAGTCAAATGGAAAATAGCAGACAGATTTACAAAAACTTACTTGAAAAAACAACCTCTGACATTGCAGGCTACATTTCTTGCAACACATAGCACAGGAACAGTGTTGTTGGCCTAAAGAAAATTAAGTACATAGCATTTCAGAAAAAAATATTGAGTTATCTCTGCAGACAGAGAGGTTGGATGGATTGCAATTACCTCAGCTTGAGGTGCATAATATGGAGCAAATGCAGGAACAACATGAACTCGTGGTTGATCATTCTCATCCCATACTTTTAAGCGGTCATCAATTACCAATGCCATCTTAGGATGGCAGTTCCCATCTTGGAAAACATTAAACAGAGATTTCCTAGAGCCTGTTTATAAAAAAATGATCATCCACGAATAGATGGTATTGAGAATTGATTCAATTGAAACGAATGCTACAGCTCCAAGAACCTTACCAGACTTGACGCAGACAATGCGATTCAGAAGCTCCCTAGAGTTTATTAAGTTTGATCCTGGATCAAGTAGTCTCCACATTTCTAGAGCATAATCCCTTTCAGCCATTGTGCAAACAAAAACTTCAAAACGTTTTCGCCCTTTAGCAGTCAAGTATGTTCTAAGATCCTCCCAAGCAGGTCTCAGTCTCACAAGAACACTTGTATCACGGATCTGTATCAGTAAGAAGAACCTTCATTAACCTTGAGTAATGAATTATCATCCATAGTAAAGAGTTTAATCCATCATGACTGGTTTCTTATTTATTAAGTTGCCACGAGGAGCTAAATGCTTCATACTAATACACCACCCACAAAACTCCCAGTAGGAACTGCTTGCATTCATTTCCACTAACAGACCAAGGAAACCACATTGATAAATCTCCTTCACAATGTCTGCTTTAGAGAACTATATTGTAGATCACCCAAATCACCAGAACACACAAAAAACAAGACTAAGAATGTAACAGGAAAAGTGGCATACTCACCAGTGGATTGATGCGAGTAAGAATTATGTTTCTATCTTGAAGACGTATAAGAGGGCGAACAATAGGTTGATGAGTTTCTGACAAAGCAGGCACTACCTCAGACTGTGACTTGATAACTTTTCCATTGTCAATCACCTGATCACTTTCTGCATATTGCTTCAGAATAACTTTATCATCATGATACCGTTTAATCTCTGCAAGCATCCCAGAAACACGCTGTGGGTCAGACTCCGTATTTATTTTTCTCTGCAATGCCTCTATTCTATCCTCAAACGAGCGCATTGTGTTTGCCACTACGAGTGTTTCATCGAGATCAAACACAATACCAAGACACCTGAGATTCAGCATAACAAGGCAAGAATTGTAAAGGCTCGATGCAACACTGAACCCCCAAAAGCAGGGACCTTGTCCTTCATCCTTTCTGGAATGCATAGCAACTAAATGAATGTCGCCTCCTCCAATGGATGCTACAGCAGTCTGAACATATGAAAACATAGACATAAAGTGTTGATACCAAATAAACCTTAAACATACACGGCATACATAGATGTACTCAAGGATTCCAAAGAAAACAATATCAAATGTTACTCTGTGAGACACGAGCTAAAAATAACAGATCCTAAAGTACCACAAGCATAGATTGAGAAGTAATGAAGTACATAGATTAAGAAGTAATGAAGTAGCCCCCCAGATAAGAATACAAGAAGCATATGAATGATGCATACTGTACTAGCCCCCCATAAACATGCAAGCAAACAGTAAACCAATTAACCAAGAATAATACTCCTACTTCATAGTGGCAAAACAACACATGGGACATTCTAAATAGTTCAGGACAATAGAAACTCAAGGCAGCATAGAACAGTTCCCATCATCAGTACAAACAAAACATTATCTATTGAATCACTTAGTTCTCTTTTGTGTAATTAGAAGTTACAACTTAACATACCATTTCTAGACTCCCAATTTTTCGATTTAAGGACTTAAAAGTATCGCCAATATATATCAAAACCATGCTATTAGCATGCGCGTATTTCTGTAGAAAGATTGATTATCAGCAAGTAATAAAGTTTCGAGGACATTAAATTTACTATCTTCAAGTTTCACTTGCAAAGTGAGAACTCGTTTTTCTTAATTCCATATTCTTCCATGTTCAGGCATAGAAGAAAAATTATATCAACAAAATACCCAGGAAAATGTATCTCCATCCTCACCATTTATCTAAATGAAAGCTTAGAGCTTGCACATGCAGATTGAAAATTAAGTTTGTTCAATACTGTACTTGAAACAATTAGGGTTTCTTTCAGCAAATAATCAGTTACAATGTCATAGTAATAAGAGGTGCAGAATCAACTGACAAGTTTTCCTCAATTAGTTTTGTAGTTTCTGTATCCGGTGGGCAATAATACCTTGTTATCTCTGAGACAGCTGGCGTGCAAAATAGAAAGCGGCGAGTCTTGCTTCTTCACATTGGCGGTAGATTTCAATTTGAAGCATATTCCGTCGGAGTTTATTGTGAATAGCACGGCCAGTGGTGGACACCTCTCACTCGGCGCAGTGAAGTGAGAAATTCGAATTTCCTTAAGCACCTGCGCCCATACAATGCCGTCCCGAGGCTGCAACTCAGCCTCTCCCAGCATCCTCACCCCTTCATATATAACCACCATTTTTCCGAAACCCTTTACCAAAGTATCAAATTTCAGTTTCCTATCCCAATTTCACTACTTCAATGCGGTTTTTTTGTGAACTTGCGCTCACATTGATATAATTCAGTGAATCAAAATCAACCGACCAAACAGATTAGGCAATATACCCTTCTCTCAAGTAGTTATTTGGAATTCATCCGTCCAAAATTTCCAGATTTATAGATCAAGATAATATCCGGTGGAATACACCAAAAAACAAAAAAAAAGTTGGATTTAAATCAATATTGAGGTAATATCGTTGTCGTCGACGGTGGTTGAATTCTCGAAATTCTCTCTGCTGAGAAGTATCCAAATTCAAATTTAGAACTAGGGTTAATGTGATGAGAATTTATAACAACAGGACAGTATCGGTGCGAGCGAGTACGTGAAGTCGCGACGATTGAAGAGAAAACCCTAGATCCAGTCCCAGACAATTAAATTAAAATCAATTGAATTAAAAATTAGGTCAAAATATAATTGATAATTTATTTTTCCTTTTCTCTTACCTCCTCATTCTTAAAACACACTTAATTAGACTTTTCTCTTTTAGGTACTTTAATTAATTTTTAAAAGTGAAGTGAGGGTATGTATATAGTTCTTAATATGGCAATAAATGCCAATGGTGACATATGGATAATCAACATAATCGAATTTTAATTGACGATTAATGAGTTAATGACTTATCATTCTCTTTCTATTTTTAGTTAGATGGAGTTTATTAACTTCTTCGTTTGTTTATAATTATTACTCCTCCCTCCCTTCGTCCACCAAGTATTTGCACACTTAGGTTCGGCACGGGTTTTAACGAATATTATGTATGTGAGTGAAAAAAAGTTAATGGTTGATTGATAAATAAATTAAATATGTTATGAGTGGAATGAGGGTCTCACATCATTTATAGTTAAATATGTATTGTGAGTAGGGATGTCAATTTAGCCCAAAACCGACGGGTCAGCCCGTATAGACCGACAAAAAAGGCGGGTTAGGGCCTAAATATTTTAGCCCGAAACAAAAAAAGCCCGATTGAACCGAATCGAAAATAGTCCGAGCTCGATAGGGCTAGCCCGAAAAATTAATGGGTTGGCCCGATTAACCGATGAAAAATAATTATGCCTTAAAAAATTGAAAAATATAATCATTTATGTCAAAATTGTGTCAAATTATTAATAATTTATAGTGAAATAATACTTATATTCCTATCTAATATCAAGTTAAATGTTTTTATTAGTAAAAACGACATAATTTTTGTTATAAAAAAATATTTATTAAAAAATATTATATATAATATATATATTTTTTAAATATTTTGGCCCGACGAGCTAGCCCGAAACCGAGTGGGTTAGGATTAGGGCCGAAATATTTTAGCCCGAAATAAAAAAAAAAAAAAAACCCGAATGACCAGAACCGAAAATAGCCCGAAACCGAATGAGCTGACCCGAAACCAAGTGGGTTGGCCCGATTGACATCCCTAATTGTGAGTGATTAAAAAGGTAAGGGTGGGTCCAACTGCAAGTTTTTAGTGGATGCAATAAAGTGCAAAAATATGCAAATTTTTCGTGGACGGATGAAGTATATAATAATTGATGTAAATTAAGTTGTTACCTATAAATAATTAACATTATTTTTAATTTTGTTGAAAATATAATTTGTAATTAATGGGAGTGGTTCTAATAAAAAGAGACATTAAAGTATAAAATAGGAAATGATCTGGGCCATTAGATCAACACCATCCGACGGCCATGATTAAAACAAAAATCGCGCCATTATATATACATAAGGTTATTTTCGTAAAATTTGAAGTGGGCGGTTATGCGTTCAAAAAACAATGCATTTCATAGTTAAATACAATGCATTTCATAGTTAAATGCAATGCATAACTCAAATTACATTTTCACAATGCATTTCATAGTTAAAAGCAATGCATTTTTCGGTCAAGATCTCAACCGTCCGATCATGAAAATCTAAGGCCCAGATCATTTCCTATTTTATACCTTAATGTTCCTTTTTATTTGAACTCCATCCTTAATTAATAGTCTCATCATATTATGGAGTCAAACTGACTAAACCAAATTTAGCCAAAGTAAATGTATACATAAAAAAATAAAATTTGTGAAGATCGTCCTTTTAGTAATCTATATCTATATTAATATATATATAAAACAAAGTTTAGAAAACAATTACAACTTTAAAAGCATATATATATTTTAGTGTTCAATATTAATACGTGAAAGGATTCTTCTAAAACACACGCCCTCTTACAATTTTTCAAATGATTATTAATGAAACATTCTCAAATTATCGGCATCATTAATTCATCTCCACAATTCTTCTCTATTGCTGAAAATGATGTTTGAAGACGAGAATAGCAGAATCGAAATCCAGTGGAGATTGTAGAAATTGTTGCTTCCACTATCGCCATTGTCTATCTTCCCGCATCATCCACCTTCATCACCAACATGAATAATTGTATGTTTTCCTGCACGCTGGTTACTAATGGGGAAGACGATCAAATGAGTGGAGTTTGCCATGGTTGTTGTGGTGGTAGTGGGGGCATTTGACCGGGCGGTGTACGAGCGGCGCGGCAGAGGGGCTCCACTGCTACGCCGAGAAGACGGAAGGCGTGGATTTCTCCGGCGAAGCAGCGTTCATGAGCGAGGATTATCTGAAGATGATGTGGCCAAGGATTGATTTTCAGCGCACCGTTCTCGATTTGGGATTCGACTTCGTCTTCATGATTCGGCAGGCCAGCTAAAACCGCTATAACTCTCTTAAAACAACTCTGATTGAGGCGAAATTGGTGGCTACAGAAATATAATTCAAAGACGCACAACTCTTATTTCAGAGAAAAAGTTTGAAGGAGGTCGTCTCGAGGGTCAAACGAACCATTGAAGTATATTGTCCTGCACAGCAAATCAAGTGTGAATCTGTTGAAATGATACAGATAAGATTACGTCGAGGGCCCTACTTATTTTACACCGGTTAGATCTTTCTCTAACTCTCTATTATGTGGCTCGTTATTTATTTGGTCTGTGATATGACTATGTGGCGATTTTCTATAGCTATTGTTATGTTAAATTTATTATGTCTCGTGTTATATTTACTTACTTTTGGTGTTGCTATTGGTTATGTTTTGTAAATGAATTATCTCATATGTCTGATTTATTTGATTTTGTTATCATCTCCCTTTATCATCATTAGAGGTTGAGGGCAATTGATTTTGGAATATGTAGAACAATAGCAGCAAAAGTGAAATTTCGGATTGATGTTGAAATTGGGAAATTTGATTTATATATGACTAAATTTGTTGTAGCGCCTACTCATATATCATCACTGTAATGATTAATGTACAACTTGCTATAGAGACCAACATTTGATGGTAATTTAAAATAATACAATATTTTTTGGAATGCCAGCAAGAGATCAATAGCTATGCTATTTTGTTTCGTTTACTTCTTATCCAAATTTTGTCATATATATGAATTGATGCATCTTTAATGATTTGCTAGATAAGTATTACTGGTCTGTTTCCTCATTAAAAGTTAATGATTTATATAGTGGAGTTGGAAATGCTTCTATGCGGATTATTATATGAATTTGCAAATATCCCCATTATTTCAATATATTTTAATCGGCGATGGCCTCAACTGCTTTGTTCAATGATCGGCCTTTTATATGTTGAGTTTTTTTTTTTCTTTTTTTTTTAATGCGTTTTCTTGATTGCTACCAACAGACACTAGTAAATATAATACTATCTTAGTAATGGCTTTAGGAAATGCGAGTATATTATTTTATCTCATATATAGATATCCAGAATAACTATGGATATGAGATGCTCTTGATCAATTTCGATGCCAACTTTACTTTGGTTAAATTTGTATCCAACTCTTCGTGTGGCTTATTAATAATTAGCTTGTGGCTTAATTATTTGTTGGTCTGTGGTTAAGATGATTTGGTCGTAAAATATTTTATGTTGTCTCTTTTAAATTCTTATTAAAAGAATGAGCAATACAACATTTACGGTAACAATATTCAGATTGTTGGTTCCTGAAGAGCTTAATAATCTAATCTATTAAAAAATTACCTTTATCCAAATATTTGAATATCACGATCAACGAGAACTTGTAATCGTGGACCGAAAAATCAAAAGTAATTGAACTCAAATGTCACGTTTGAGAGTAATACGCTATATTGTGTCTATGTAGCGATTGGACAGAAACGTTCAACTACGACACAATTAGTTCAAATAATTTGGACTTGTTGCAGCCACCGCTTCGAATCCTACTCTTCTACAACTTTGGTCCCATATTATGGGTGTGTCATAGGGGAATATTCCCACGATAGTGGAGTATCTCTAAAAAAGAATCAGATGCTTCCCCTAGTCGATTAGCGTATTTAGCTATAAAAGCTATCTAGTATCATGTTGCGAAAATGATATTTTTAAAGAACCAAATTATTCTCAAATTATAAAGGCATGAGTGATTGGGTCACCCCTTATATAATTAGTGTGTGATATAAATAAATCATTTCTCGTCTGCTATTTATTTATCATCACCAAAACATATCGAATAAACTCTAGAAAAATAAATTCATATTCCATCGAAAAGAATTATCTAGAGACTTTAATTGAGGATCAATTTTTAATGGTACGTTTATTATTTAATCCAACTAAAATAATATTTCCGGCATTAGGGGAGAATATAATATGATAAAAGAATGTCGTGAAAATCTTGTTGGATTTAATTGACTAAAATACACACACTAATGAATACGAACCATAAGTTCAATACATTCTTAACTGCCAAATGAATGATTAAATTCTTTATGATAATTATATATAAATGCACCATTAAGAATCAATCATCTTCTAAATGTTAGAAGCATAACACTAGAAGTGTGAGATCTTTGAATGTGATCAATTCATCTATGCTAGAAGCATAACACTAGAAGTGTTAGATCTTTAATGAGATCAATCTCTCTATGCTATAAGCATAACAATAGAAGTGTGAGATATGCATTGGTGCTAAAGATCATAATCCGCGCAATAAATTTTTTTTAACAAATTACTTCACTCCAAAACCTCCTGAAGAGGATCGTCTTGAAGACGTGAATCACAGTACACTTGCACGTGCACTAAATAATCATAATACTGTGATTATGGAACGACCAGATTCAAATATTATGGGAAATGAAATAAATCTGGTTTAACTTTATATTGAAATTGACTTTAAATTTTTCAATATTAAGAGATTGCAATAAATATATCATAATTGTCGACAACAAATTTTGCTTCAACAATTGCTTGTAAATTGATTATTTTGGATCAAAAAGTAAAGTTAATAGAACAGTGCCAGAAGCACTAAATAAAGTGAAAAGAGCGGCAGAGTTAACTCGCTAAATAGACAAAAGTCTTTTATAGTACATGCACAAAGCAATGTGGTCCCGACACGACACATATGATTGTATAATTAGAAATAAATAATGCGGTCCATGTAGGACACAATTGAGTGCTTGTACAGAAAGATAAATGACATGAATGTGTTGGTGATGAATAAAACGAGATTGACTCAATGATTTTAGCAGAAATCCTAAATTAATTACATATACTCTCCCGTTAAAGAAACTGTTCCATTATCAAATAATTATGGCAGTAATCATGGATATAAATATACATTTAGTATAAGTCGTGACTATAATCTTGCAAAATGTCACTAGACAAATATCTTATGAGAGTCTCTGACGGACATGATAGTTCATATAATTAAGAAAAATAAATTCGCAACAAGTATTCTCTTAAATAAGACCACTTCATGTTTTATTATAGTTGAAAATTCAACCAATTGAATTCTTCCAGATGAAGATGTATAATAATGATAAAGTGTATCTTTATGCGATTACAAATAATCATGTTAGTGAGTTTTTATATCATTGAATACACATAGCGTTTGAGAATATTAAATTCATGCCTAATGATGGAGTTTTTGAATTGAAAGACTTGAATATGTCTAAATATTATCTTGACCTGCAGATCGAGAATAAATTCATATTTTACCATGTTGTACTCTTTTTCCCTTACCAAGTTTTTCCCATTGGATTTTCTTGGTGAAAGTTTTTAATGAGGCAACAAATAATGTATTATGTATGTGTATGACATATACTCTTTTTCTCGACTGTTTTTATCCCATTGGGTTTTTCAGCGAGGTTTTTAACGAGGTATGTATATCACACAGTAATGACCAAGGGGGTGTGTTATAAATATTATTATTTATGTGGACTTCACTATTTAGAGTATTTGTGTATTTATTTATTTACATGTATTTCTTTATAAAGTGGAAAGACTATATATATGAGAATACACTTCTAGGGTTTTCAACCCTACAGTTTCTTTTTTATGTGTCGTCTCTGCAGTTTCTTTCCTTTATTTTTTTCTCTGCATTAATTTACACAGACAAATGGTAGAATCAACTTATATTACAACATTTTCATCATATTTGCATGGAGATTAGAATGTTTGAGAAAGAGAAAAAATAGAAAATATTTTCTCTAAAAAAAAATATTAAAAAGATATGTCAAATCAAATTATTATTTTATGTCCATAATTATAATATCATAATAATCAAACCAAATCAATTCCATATAGATATATTTAATTATCACTATAATTTTTTTCTAAATCAATTTTCTAATAACTTCAATAACTATATATTAATTTTTATAAATACAATATTAACACTCATCTTAATAATATGAAAATGAAGAAGACTTATTTGAATCAATCTCATGGTGGTATTGCAATCTCATTTCACTTATTCAACAAACCCTAAAATATGTACAAAACAATTATAATCACTTGATAAGAACAATTTTAATAACACATGTTTGGTGTGTTTTTATCGTGTTTTTACACGATTTTTCGAGTCTCGTTTCATTACTTTAGGTTCATTTTATGTTACATTTTAGTTTGTTTTTACGTCCGGTCTCCGTAATTACATGTAGGTTGTTTGCTGTGGAAATTGGCATAAAATGGAGATGTAACGATGAAGCTTGGATAGTATAGGATTAAATTTCATCTCGATAGGAGTCCATAGCCGCAAACGAATTCAAAATCGGAGTTTAAACGAGGAAGAACGGGCCCAAACAAAATCGCTGCGCGCAAGAGGACAACAGCTCATAGCCAGCGGTCGCTGGGCGCGATTTTGGGTCGATATTTAAAGCCTTTTTGGGTGTATTTTCTATCCCCTTTCATATTTTCCTTCTCTAGAACCCTAGATACTACATTCTAGTTTATTTTCTTTGTAATTTCCACTTGGGATGAAGGATTGAAGGTTAGTTAATCCGACACTCAATCTTAGTAAGCATGTTTAATTCTTATTTTGATTGTTCTATGGATTGATTGTCTTCCTCTACCTAGGTTTAGAATTTCTTTTAATTATTTATTGATTGTTCTTCGATTCGTGCTTGTTTAATTGAAACGCTTGGTAACCGTTTTGATTTATCGTTTATTGGTTGAGATCGAGAGATGATTACAATACAGACATAAGGTTAAATCAAACAATAATTTCAAATCGGAAAAGTAGGAATCATATTCGTGGTTGTTGATTTTCCTATTGTGTAATTTGAATACGTATGTTAGAATTACAGCTTAATTGTCAAATAAAAAAGTTAGTAATTAAGCAAATTTAGGAAGTTATTAATTAACTTCGAATCGTTGTTCGTAATTGAGGAATTCTTATTAAGGTTATCTAATACGGGAGTTATGATTGTCGTCTAATTATGGATACGTAAGTGACTAATTAGAATAACTTTTAGGAAGTCCTTGATGAACGAACAATAACATGAGTAGAGGAGCATGATTTGATTAATTGTAGGTTTTCTGAACTCTAGGCCCTTTAATCCCGAATCCGCCTTTTAATTATGTTTATTATTTTCGTTTTATTTCTTGTTCCTCCCATTTATCTTGGTCAGAGTGTTTATGATTTCTCTTTTCTTGTTTTAATAATACTTAGAATTAGAGTCTCCCTGTTAAGCTTCCCATCGAGATTCGACCGGGGTTAGCTTGCCACGTGCAATCGACCTCGTATATTTGCGAGAACCTAAAGTACAAATTTTAGGTCTAACAACACAATTCACATTAAAAAAGTTTTTAACTTTAAACAAGAGAAGTTATATTTTAACAAAAACAATCAGTTTCACTTTAAGTTTTAAGTTTTAGTGTTTTATGAAACTTGTAAATTTTAAGATTAATTAAATATAATTAACAAAATAAAAAAATTAAATATTGATATGAAATACAATATTACTTTCACATTATATAGTTGATGAGATAAAAATGTGGATGTCATATTGAAGGTTTGGGCTTAAAAAAAGGAGACCCGAAAAAAGGGGCCTAAAAAGTCAGTCCAAAAATAGTCTTGGACCCGATGGGCTTTGTGCTAAAAAGCTCGGAGTTTTCGGGCTAAAAAGTCTGCCCGATAATATAAGATAAAACAATATTTTTTTATAATTATTATTTAATTTAATTATGATTGTGATATTTATATTTTGTATGACTTTGATATACAATGAATGAATTTTTTTTAAAGTTTTAATTGTTTATTTTGAGATTGTTATATAATTTAAATTATGATCTTGTGATGTTTATAGTTTATATTTTATAATTATTTATTCAGATTTTTTTAACATATAAATGTGCTAATTGTATACTTATTTTACATTATATATGTCAAATTATCAATAATTTTTTTTTTCATTTTAAATAAATTAAACTTCGGGTCCATCCGAAAATCTCTCGCCCGCCCGAAATTGAATTGGGCCTCACATTTTGAAGCCCAAAAATATTTGGCGGGCCTAGATATGTGATGAATGATATAATTAAGAAATCAAATAATTTAAGTGACCTTCAAGTGGTATCTATGCTGCAACAACTGATGCCCCATGACAACACACAATATCTGGATCCATCATTCCATTACATGCAACCATTACCGCTGAAACAATTATGCCTCCTTTTATGCACACTGCATCACCGTCAACAACACGCAAGGGCACAAAAATCATGTAATATTAATTAATCATGCAGCTAACATTAATTTTATTAATTATTGGTCTCTAACTGTTGTGACTTTGACAAGCATTGAAATTGCACTTCTGAATGTCACGAATCATAAGTCCAACAAATTGCTACGAGGGGTTAGGGAAGACCTATCCCTTGTAGAACTTATTAAGGAAACACTTAATAAGAAGATAATACCCAATAACATCATAAATGCAACATATATGAGCTATATGAGAAATGAGATAATAAACATCTCAAAAATTCAAATATCAAGATCACAACAGGGAAATAGATGTTGCATAAAGATTGTGGTGGACTTCATGTAGAACAACGATGATTTCCTAAAGTCAACTGCCAACTCCATGTACAAAGTTAGTCAAAGTATCTTAATAGCCCACAAAATTGACACAAATCAGGCCAATGAGGTTCTCTTCAAGAGATTATCCATCATATTATGCGACATAACTTTGAAGTGCCACAAAAATGTAGCGAGTGAAAGACATAAATATGTTAGACAAACATCAATGCTTTTAGGAGAGTGACGAGAGAGACATTCTTCAAATTCTGCAGAATCGTGAGGTTCCAAGCTTGTGTAAAGATAAACAACTGATATATATGAGTGGATGGTGTTTTTTGAGGGAAATAATGAAAATTCTGTAAGATCTGCTATATCATCCATTGCAAATTCATCAACAACCAAATCAAGATCATGTATCTATTGAGTTGGATGACTAGTCCTATTCAAGCACATTTTATTTCATTATTATATGTTGTTTAAAAAATTTTTAGCTTTACAAACACAAGTAAATCTTTAAGAAGAACATAAATAATTGGAAAACATATTTTATAAAGTTGTCCAAGATTGTTTGTAACAATAGATATATAACATACATATATTGTGACTTTAGATGAATGAATTTGATATTTATGGTCAGATTGTGTCTAAATTAGTGGGACAAATTGTGTATTTCATACAAGATGTTATTAACTTTTCCTATTACACTTGCATTAGTGAAAGACCATTCTCCAAGTTGAAATTAATAAAAACTTGTTTACGATCAAGTATGTTACAAAACAAATTGAATGAGTTAACAATATTACATAAACTTAATAAATACTTTGCATCTAAAAATGCACGACATGTAGGAATCGTGTTTAATAAATATTTTATATATATTTATAGTGGTCAATGAAGTTTGACTAAGATTTAAGTGACGTGACATTTAATTTTGAGAAAATTAAATGACCTAGGATCGTTCCACATTCCGAGTAGATGATCGTGGTATATTTATTTTCTCTAAACTGATTCCCGGTGAGTGAAAAATAAAGGTTTAAAGTGAGTCACTTAAAGTATGGAGTTAAGTGTTTGAGACTAAGTATGAAGGAAAATACTTGTCCCACATTGGTTATAAAACCAATATTAATCATGAATATAAGGAGGTTAAGAAACCTATGGTTTGACAAGTTGGGTTAAAGACCATTTGGCACATGCCAGCCCGTTGTCCTGGGGCTATTTTTTGCAAGCGGGCTGTCCCGGACCATCCCAGCAGGTGCTGCCACCACCGAGACGAAAGCCGTTTTATCTTTGGAGACAATACGCCTTACCGAGAGCACTATCGGGGCGTAATATTGTCTTGCGGAAAGAGGGCTCTTTCCTCGACTCGGCTTCAACTTTACCACCATTTTATTCTATTATATTTTGTAATAGAATAACTTTAGAGATTTATTTTTTGGAGCTACTGTAATCTTCATTTTTTCTTTCCCAAAATATATATTTTTTATTTTTCTCTTCCCATTTTATTTACCAACAATATTATATATAGATGAACTAAGAAACACATTTCACTTTTTGAACAAATATTTATTCTATTTTATGTCAATTTTCATATCATTTTTTTCTCAATTACTTATATTTGTGTCTTGTAGTTTGTTAGATATAAAGAAGGTCGTGTCTTGGTTTCATATGAAGGGGATTACATACTTATTGTTATGACGAACTATATTATAAGGTAAATAAGGTAATTATTTACTATTACGAATTTAAAAAAATATTTTGAATGATGAGTCATTTTGTTGGAATGCATTACTTTATTATTTGATAAAATATTATTTTGTCGATATTTTAAAAATATATGTTAGAGCTCATATTTGATTTTTTACTTATAGCCTAGACTGCCTAGTGTTACACATGATCTGCCTTGCATATTGATGATGGAATGCTTGTTGGACTAAAGTTGAGACATCCCACAAGGACTATGGAGTACATCTTTTATGATTATAACTGAACATAATAATAAACTATAATTAAGATGTTGATTTAGTGACATTCAATATTTGAGTCGTGAGTTCAAGAAGTTTGTAGTGCCATTCTAATTTTTTTTGGCGCAATCCAATTAAGATTTGAAGGTCCTATCGCTATCAAGTCTTTATATAAATATTTATATTAATTTGATAAGTTTGTGATCTAGTTTATATATAAAATTTGTAAACTATTCAAAGTTCGACTCATTTTTAAAGTTTGTGCGTTAACAAAATTTGTGGATCATTCGAAGTTTGATCCGTTAAAATTATATTCGAGTTTTTCTGTCTTTTATGCTCTGGTGTAATATTTATTGGGAGAAAATTGAAAATACTCAATTTGAAAAATGTATATGAAATAAATACCCATTTCTAATCTTACATATTAAAAATACCCACATTTTCACCTACCACTTAAAACACAATAATTACCAAATTATTATCTTTTGACTCCCCCAACTACCCACACCCACCGTTTACTCCCCACCTACCCTCACCCCAAGATTACTCCCTTTACGGTAAAAATTGTTACCGCAACCCCACCAAACTTTTTTTCCCGCTCTCTCTGTAATACCGTCTCTCTTCTCCCCCGCGCCGCTGCCGAGCTCAAATCCACGCCGTTGAAGCCACCGCCGTTAGCACCCGACGCCCAAACATCGATGGGAGACCCCGATGAAGAGATCCCACGAGAAATTCAGGTAAATATCCTTATCTTATGCATAATGTATATATTTTTACGGTATTTACGTTTTTTTATTATTTATTCATGTTTCTCGATGTATTTTGATGTGTTATGTACATAAACTGTTAGATATTAGTCTTGTGAACACAAAAAACTCAATACCGCCGGGAAGAACGTATCTACCGCACGTGTGCATGACGCGCGATAGATACGTTCTAGATAATATATGCGTGCGGTATTAAGCTATAATAGAAGAACATAGTTTTATCTTTGCAAATATATAAATACAGTGCAAAAATACACATCTACCGCACGTACATATGAATTGCAGTATTTACGGTTTCTATGTATTTGTGGGCGGTATTTATACCGTTGGGGTATACGTATTTTTATCTTTCGAAATATATATATAGTGCAGTCTATACCCTAACGTATAACATGTACCTTGGTATCTAATTACATGCATTTGTTAGTTTTTTACCTGTGTATGTGTTATAATTTTTTTATTAAAATTAATATTAAATAAATATTTTAATTATGTAGGCATCGGAGTGTCCGTGGTATCGTAGACCCGACTCTGTTCTTCGTACATCGGTGCCGAATACATATTACAAGATTAATTTATTAGAGGAAATTCGGAACACACTTCTTGAGGTCGGGGGTGATGATTTACTCGATAGGTTTCGAAATGGGCCTTTTGGACATTTTATAGGGTGGACACCAGGCATCATTTGTTCTACAGCGCTACACGACCTAGACTCTCGTTGCATTTGGTCCCGTACCGGTATTTGGTTCCACGTCAACGGGAGGGATGTTCAGTACACGGTACATGATCACGCCTTGATCACAGGGTTGAGATTTGGGCGCCCTAATTTCGACAACACTAGTTTCCATGATCATAGAGGCCTTCAGCTTTTCGAGATGACATGCGGCGGCGGCCATTTATCCGAAGCGGATTTCCCCAGGAGGATGACCTGTACGTAGCCGTGGCCCACGTACTGATGGCATCGATATTTATCTTCAGGCATGACGCTCAGAAGATAGCGTGGCTGTGGACGCTGGCCTCAGACATGGACTCATTCTACGAGTACCCGTGGGGAGCACATTTGTTCAAGATTCTCCGACATTATATGAGAAAAATTCCAGACAATTCGAGATATCATTTCTACGGTCTTACTTGGGCGTTGATGATTTGGGGATTTGAGGTGATTCCCGGGCTGGGGATGACTGCTGGGAAGCTTCGTGGTGAAGGATTATATCCGAGATGTCTTCGCTGGAATTTTCGAAAGACTCCAGATATCCCGGAATCTGCAGACATTCGGAGTTTCTACACTGATTTGGATGTAAGTTGAAATTTTGTTTTAATTCAATATATTAATTTAATTTACTTAATTAATATTTTAATTAATTGATTATGTTTTTATTGTTTTGCAGTGCTATGATATTACAAACATCATTCTTGAGGAGGCCGAGCGATCCCTACCTCACGTGAGATCAGTGGAGCCCCTAGGCACGTTGTCAGTACGGTATGCTCCTCCGACGAACATTACGGCGAGGACCGAGCACACTTCAGGTGATCAGCATCTTGTTCGACGTACACGACCACCTGTTATTGTAGAGAAGGTACACGGTGCTCGATCTACTCGGAGTACGAAGCCTGTAGTGGATGATTTGCACGACGAGCACGCCGACCACACATCTCGTCCTCCTCGACGTCGTACCGACATGGGGAAGCGTGCTCGCGTGCCTAGGATTGATTCTTCTTAGAGTAGCAGCGGAGGGCCTCCGAGACCAGAGCCATTAGAGGCACGTATGCGAGAGGTCGTACGATCTGAGCTGAGTGCACACGAGGCACGTGTGCGGGCAGAGCTTCAGGTTTATGAGACAAGGCACAAACAGGAGTTGCAGGCTTCTGAGAGGAGGTATACGTCAGAGATTAGAGCTTCTAAGAACAGGCTGAAGAAGTGGATGTAGGGGATGTTTGATATGATGAGATGTGGCGGATCACGACGCAGTTCTCCAGTGATAGATACCCGGAGACGTAGTCCTCCCATTACAGACTCCGGTCGTCCATCTCGTGCCGCTGACGATGTTGCTCGGCCATCTACCGAGCCCACACACACTGAGTCAGCCCCAGATGACTATACTCACCAGCCATTGGGATTGGGCTTGACGCTGCCTACTTTTGAGCAATCATACCCTCCATCATCTGCACCCATGGGAGCCAGTCGATATTCGACGTCGGACGTGCATGTTGCCCCGGTGATCGATGCTCCTTTTGTGACTTACCGTCATTCTACATCTGATATGAGACAAATATTTCTACAATTATTTAATTTAATTTGATTTTAATGTAATTTTTTAATATTCCTATTTTTAATTAATTATTTAATTTAATTTGGTTTTAGTTTAATTTTTTAATATTCCTATTTTTAATTAATTATTTAATTTAATTTGATTTTAATTTAATTTTCTAATATTCATATTCTTAATTAATTAGTTAATTTAATTTGATTTTAATTTAATTTTTTAATATTCATATTTTAATTAGTTATTTAATTTAATTTGATTTTAATTTTTTAATATTCCTATTTTTAATTAATTATTTAAATAATTAGGGGTCGATGGAATCCGGAGAGGGGATCGCATACGGTAGTCCTTTAGGGGAATATCGTCCTCCTACTTTCCTTCCATTTCCTTTAGGTGGTGTGTACAACAATTTTTGTGAGTTCATGAAGAAACCGAAACATGCGACAGTTACACTCACCGGAAATGAGGCTCCTGTCACTGTTTCAGATTTCAAGCTCATGCTCAGCATGACTGAAGATTTCTATGTAGATGTAACTTTACTTAATTAATTATAATAATTTGGTGATTTATGTTATACAATTTGTTTTATAATATTATTTTTCTATATAGATTGTAGATTTGTACATGATGATACTCTAAAAAAGGATCATTGACAATTGGTGGGTGTTTCCGAGCAAAACGAAGGGGAAGACAGTGATATGCAAATCTGATTTCTTTGTAAGTAAATTTTCACTTTTTAATTAGAATATAGTTAATTTTACTTTAATATAGTTAAATTCACTTTTTATTGATTATCAATGTTCATATTAATATTTTATAGGCAATATTAGAATGTGAATTTAAAATTTTTGTGGACGAGAGTCGTTCATTGCAATTGGTTGGAAGGGGAGCATTGGATTCTCACATTAAAAATAATTGGACGTCAAGTCAATGGTTGTGTGACGTTGTGTGGGGTTCTGCTTATGGACCTACTGGTAGTGCATGGTGGGATGCATCAGAAGTAAGTTTTTTTTTTAATATAGTTATTTTATAATCATTGCATATGTTACTAATTGTGTTGTGTATTAATAATTGTTGGTAATATTTCCGATTCTAGTAATGCATCATTTTGTAGTAGTAGTTGCTGATATGACGAGTCGTACACTGACATTGTACGACTCTAATTGGCATGCAATTACGAATGAGGTTCGAGAGGCGAGGATGAGGGCACTCAGACCATTGGTTTATGGTGTCTCGGCGACGATGCTACATGAGATGTACTATAGCTACAACACATTTGGATACAGAGAGAACAAAGAGTTGTTCAACTGGCGACATGCAAATGAAGCTCATCAATTCAGACAAACAGATAGTCATAGTTGTGGGCTATTAGCGTGCATGACAGTGGAGCGAATTATCAGTGGATGACCTACAATTCAGTGGGGTCGGCAAATATTAAAACTTATCGTGCTCTTGTCGCTTGTAGCATATTTAATTTGTGTCATTGATTTTAGAATTTAAATTTGTATGACTTATCAAATTAATGATCATCTAATTTTTGTGACTTATTATATATTCTCATTAGATTATATATGTTGAATATATTTTCATATTAGATTCAATATATATTGAATATATTTTCAAATATTCAATATATATATATATCTATATATTCTTATTAGATTATATATGTTGAATATATTCTCAAATATTCAAAATATATATATATATATATATATATATATATATATTCTTTCTAGATTCAATATATTGAATATATTTTCAAATATTCAATATATTTTCAATATATTCTCAAATATTCAATAAGTCTTCACAACAAATTATATATGTTGAATATATTCTCAAATAAGTCATCACAACAAATATTACAATAAATTAGTCTTATAACATAAAATAAGTCTTTTACTACTCATCATCATCATCTAATTGGGGACAATTCGGACACGTATGTCCTGTCATATCACAATGAGGACATATTCGACCTCCTCTCCTACTTCTTCCACATGTTTCTCCTCTTGATCTACGTCTACTTTATCGAGGTCGACCCGACAGTCTTATGGCTTTATTTGGCAAAATTTCTTTATTTGCAACATTGGTTGGTAGAACCCAATTATTCTTATGAGGAACACGTGCAATGTGTACTCTGTAGGCGTCCTCCATTGCTGTCCGTTTGTAAAAGTTTGCTATGAATTGAGATATGAACATACCGGCATTCCTGAAAATTTTTAAATTACTATCATTCGACAATATAATAAATTAATTTACATATATGATAATCTAATTATTAAAATATTATACGTACTGAATTGCCGCAACTGTATGAGAACAAGGAATAAGATCGAACTGAAACTCCATACACTCACAACTCCATGCATTCAAGTCAACCGTTACTGATCGCGTACTCGTCTCCACCTTAAAGGTATTATCATCCACACGAGCTACGTTGTACGCACGAGATCTATCAATTTGCTGACGCACCTTTCATATAACCTCTTTAGTGTATTCTTGATGATCCCGGGCAACTTTATGACGTCTATCATTGAACCAACTTTCCAACACAAGTCTCACTGCCTCCACAAGAGAACAAATAGGTAGACGTCGAGCCCATAACAATGTCTTATTGAAGCTTTCAGCTGCATTAGATGTCAGGAAGCTGTACCTTCGCACTGGGCACATCGATCGAGCCCATTTGGTGGGGCCAACACTCATCAACTTCTCATAAGCCGCATGCTTCGAAGCCTCTATGACACTCATTCTTTTATGGTATTCATTATGCTTGTATGTGTAAGCAGCTCTCTGAAATAAACCAACAGTTGTCTTTCCAAACCGTTTGATCTTGCCGCTAAGATGATAGTAACATAAATCGTGTGTTGCTTCAGGAAATACGATACCCACGGCATGCTCGATCGACACATGTTGATTGGATACGATCAATGTGTTTGGCGTACTACCAAAAGATCTTTTCACTCTAGTCAGGAACCAAATCCAAGACTCGTGATTTTCGATCTGCCCAATCCCAAATGCTAATGGGTAAATTTGTTCATTCGCATCTTTCGTGACTGCAACGAATAAAATGCCATTGTTCTTCCCCTTTAAATGAGTGCCATCAACAACTATCACGGGCCTCATACACAAGCCGAACCCCGCTCTACAAGCTCCAAGAGCGACAAACAGATGTCTGAATCTTATTGTCAGGGCCGACATCAAGATCAGTGATCGTAACTGGATTCATCACTTCCAACATATGTAGATATTCAGGCAACAACTGAAATGATACATCGTACTTACCGTAAATCATCTCCAGAGCATGATTTCTGCCTCTGAGTGCAACATCGTACGTCACATCCATACCGAAACACCTTCGCATCTCCTCATGAATAACATTCGTCTAATAATATCTTTTACATTTCGCATTTTCTACGCAAAGAATGCGTCAATCACCTTTGAGTGGACCTTTTTCGGACCAAGATGTATGATATCATCATTACAAGTGTGCTCAGCACAAAACTCAGATACAGCCCAACAACCTCCATGACAATGAGCACGCAAAACGAATAGGCATCTTTCGAACATCTTACAACACCAGTGAAGGCGATACATGTCTGATCTTACGACTCTGTATTCAGCTCGGTTCTCCATGTTCCACAATCCAGCTGCAATGTTCAATTCTTCCTTATCATTGAAGATCGACTCATCACCTAATTCTTCAAGTATTGGATTTTCTTCAGTCAACACGTCGGAGGTCATAGCATTTAGGGGGACCATTGGAACTATCCAATTTCTTAAAAATCCTTCTGTATTAGGGTTGTACTCGACGTCACTATCCACACTTAGATACATCATCTCCAGAACTCTTCGCATACCCCATGCATCACGTATCCATGCTGCAAATTCAGCAAATGTAGCACTGTTCATCGCAGGAGCTTGTTCTTCATCAGATTCAGATGATGAAGAACAATCTGAACTCACAATGTAATCTTCTTCATCATCATCATCAGAATCATCATCACCACCACCACCATCACCACCACCAACACCGTCATCACATGCAAAGTTGAGGTCTGGAATTCTTGTGGATTCATTTCTGCTGCTCGATTCCCCTCTCAAATCCACATACATTGTAGGTGATGATTGGATCATACATAGTCTTCTAACTTCATCATCATTGGTCAATTGAGATTTGATAAGCCGATCATTCTTCGATCTTGACAGATAGAAGATATCGTACTGATTTTCGACTGCAATAGACATGTACTCGATGCAGAATTTCAAGTTCGCGATGGTGACATAATTGTTCGGGAGATGTGCTATCTGCTCCTGGCCACCCGTATACATACACCCATCCCAATAACCTCCATATTTCACGTACACGGGTGTGTAATCCGTCATCTACAAATAAATAATGATTTTAGTAAGATATCAGACGTCATAGCTAACATATAAGTGTTCAGAAACCATTTAATGACTTGAATCTACCAATACCGCTTGCGTAAAGTAAATAAATAGAAATATCGCAAGTTATATTTACTCACGGTAGTTAGCTCTTAACGCGCGGTATTTACATAATCATGTTTGGAATGAAACTACCTATAGGGTAGCATCAATACCGCCTGTATATACATTACGGTTGCAAATACCGCCGGTTTAGTGTACCGGCAGTAGATGCTCTTTTGTGGGCAGTATTAATGTTTTCCAGGATCAATACATATTTTACGTGTAAATAAGGTAATACCGCACACAAATATGTTATAAAGAGAAATACCGCGAGA
This sequence comes from Leonotis leonurus, assembly GCA_026898415.1. Taxonomy (NCBI): domain Eukaryota; kingdom Viridiplantae; phylum Streptophyta; class Magnoliopsida; order Lamiales; family Lamiaceae; genus Leonotis; species Leonotis leonurus. Next base: position 462,132 of record JAPKLX010000198.1, on the reverse strand, counting down.
ATTTAAGGTAGCGGTAATTGTCTAAAAACGAGAGATATTAAAATTCTACCGAATAAAATGTCTATTATTACGTTATTACCTAATTATAGTATGATAAATCTCTCCAATTTGATGAATTCAACTAGATTTAGACGAGAAAAATTGTTAAGAATTTTAGTGAGAGAAAGTTAAGAGACTGTAAATGTAATAATGAAACTATCATTTGAAATATAACAACCTTATTTTCTCCTCGGTAATGTATAAAGTGTAAGAGAATCTACCCAATACCCAATAAAATGAGTATTTTTCATATACACATATAACTTTGGGTATTTTCTGCATTTCATTTTTACATATTGGCTATATTCAACCATTATCATATATTTATATTTTTTGACTTGTTCAAATTAGTGAATAAGCAATGTTCGTTTTTAAGTTGAGTCTGAAACACTGTTGCTCATCATCTTTTCAAATTTCCAACTTGAAATTTCCCGTTGTTGATTCACATCGTCGAGTCGAGGCAAGCAAGGCAAGGAAACCTTTCTTCGTTTCCCGTTTTGCCCCTCCCCTTAGAAAGTGTTTCCTTGGAAGGCAATTGTGAGATTCGTATGAATTGGAGGAACAAAGAAAAGTAATGATAGTTAGAACGTACGGCCGGCGGAGTAGAGGGCTTACTACGAGCTACTCCGATGTTGTTTCGGTGTCGCCTTCCCAGGAAAGCCCTCAAGATGTTTACAATTTTACATTCTCGTCCCAGGTCTCCGCACACTCTCACTGGTCCCATCCCTACAGCTTCGATTCCTCGCAGGACTCCAGAAAACTGGCGATTTTGCCCTCAAGAAAGACTGCTGGTTGCGGGGATGACGCTGGGGGTTTGTGGAAGCCGAAGAAAGTGAAGGCCAACGGCGTTGATTCGGGCCCCTACAGTTTGAGTTCTTCTCAAGAGTCAAAGGGTTATGAGGTGGTGGAGATTTCTGATGACGATTCTGAGCAACCGAGGATGGCCAAGAAATGCGACCGTGATCCTTTGGTTTGCGGTTCTTCGCAGGAGTTGGAGGAATTATCGGCTTTGCCACGGAGGCGGGGTCTGGAGAACAGCGTTTCTGGGTTTTCTGGAAATGGGTGTTCTTGGAAACCCAAGTTGAGGGATGTTGATTCTGATATATGCAGCTTGAATTCGTCGTTCGCGTTGCGTGAGTTGGAGGTGTCGGAGGGCAGAGAATGCAGGGGTAAGAGGGACTTTGATTGGCTTTCAAGAAAATCTAAGCAGAACTCGGAAGAAAACAGGGTGTTGGAGAAGAAGAAAAACAAGAAGAAGAAAAATAAGAAAATGCAAACAGAGGAGTTAGAACTAGGCGATTTTGTTGTTACCTCTACATTAATGGAAACTCAGGAGTTTGGGGAAATGATGGAGCACGTGGATGAGGTGAATTTTGCATTGGATGGGTTAAAGAAGGGGCAGCACGCAAAGATTCGGCGGGGGAGTCTTTTATCTCTGTTGTCGATTTGTGGAACAGCACAACAACGCCGACTTTTAAGGGTTCATGGGTATGAAATAATTATAGGTTTTGAGCATGCATACTTGTTTTAACTATATGAAGTCTAGTTGTGATGTCATATTTCTTGCTGTCTTGAATGCCATTATGAGGAGATAATTCTATTAACTTTCATTCGCAATATAGTAAGAGAGCTAAAATTGCAATGGAGTATGTAGATCTGCAATATGCTGTTTCTAGAGATTCAGCTGACAACACAGCATAATTTAATATTTGAGTTATGACATTTCTAGATATATATATTTTTTAAACTACCCAATTGTCTGTTTGTCATTGACATGGTGTCATACAATATTCAATAGATAGATATTCAAAATAGCTACTCTCACTTGTTCGCAAATATGGTGTTAAATTGATCGACGAGACTGAAATTATGCTGGATATATATTACCATAGACAAGTGATGTTGAACATCTACTGTAGAATGGTTAGTAATTTGCTGATTTTGCAATAGTTCTCATTTCTAAAGTTAGCTACTGACTCTTAATTTTGCTAATTATATATTTTTGTTTCCCTTTTTCTTTTGCCACTGCTTGCGATGAAGGTTTCTTACCCTTTCCCCAAAAAATTGAATGGGAAAAGCTACAGAGTACATACTTTTAACTTTTGTTTGTTGCAGAGAGAATTTTCTCGACAAACAATGATACTTGCAAACATGTGTTACAGTATTAGCTGTTTGCCAAATTGATCTAGTTGTATTGGTTGATGAATTTCTGATGAACTCACTGAAGTGGAAACTGTGGAATTGGTTTGAACTCATCTTATTTCCACTAATTGCTGTTATATTTTGTAGATTGACTAAAACCATTATCGATGCTGTTTTGGAACTAAGTTTTGATGACTCTCCGAGCAATCTTGCTGCTGCTGCTTTACTTTATCTACTGACAACTGATGTGAGTGATTCGGAGTTTTGGGCTACACATATAGCGCTGAATGTTTTGGTACATTTACATTGTAATTTTAGCATATGAAGTTCTTAATGTCTGTCTGTCTTGATTTCATTTTTCAGGGTCAAGATGACCAACTTCTAGAGTCGCGAAGTTGCATTTGCTTTCTGATAAACTTGTTAAAACCACATGCACCTTTTGGTGCCAAAGAGAAACTGCCAACCATTGGTAGCAAGCTTCTAGGAGTGTGCAGGAATGCTGATTTCTTACAAGACTCAGCCAAGGGGACTGATTCCAGCCTAACTGCAATCATGCTAAAGGTTCAGGATATCCTTGTCAATTGCAAGGACTTGAAGCAAATAGATAATGCTGATAAGAGGATGGAAGAACATAAGTTGAATCCGAAATGGATTAGTCTGCTTACAATGGAGAAAGCTTCATTATCTACCATCTCTATTGAAGGTTAAAATTCTTTCTGATGTAATTCGTTTCTTGTAAACTCCTCTTGCTTACTAAATTTTATCTTCCTTTTTTTCATTCATTCTTTATTTTTTTTTATTATTATTTTTTTTAATAGCTCTGATTTGGAGTAACACTAATTTCCTTGTCTGTATCTTTTTGGTGGCAATTGATTAAACATTTAACATGGAGATGAAATACATTGCTTGAAGATGATGTTTTGCATTTAGTTATCAAATCTCAGCCACATAATCTAATTTGGGTTGTTCTAGCATTATATTCTGATACAATCTCACTTTTCTTTTTCTATGCTCTGGATCATCAGATACCTCTGGTACTGTAAGAAAAACAAGAGGTAACTTCAAGGAAAAATTTAGAGAGTTTGGAGGACTTGATGCTGTGTTTGAAGTGGCGAGGAATTGTCATTCCACTATGGAGGTGTGAACCCTGTATGTTGTTCTAATTGATATATGTTTGATATTACACCTTTGCTGAAGTGTAACTCATATTGTAGACAAAACATAAGGACATGACTCATATTGATATATGTTTGATATTACACCTTTGCTGAAGTGTAACTCATATTGTAGACAAAACATAAGGACATGACTTTTGGATTTTCCCTTTACTGGAAGGAGATGGTTAAATGCATTTCCATTTTTTTAAATCTGGTTACTGATCCCAAAATAACTTGCACTAGCTACTAAAAGAATTAGTGCGAATAGTGTACATGTCTTTGGGATTTTCAATTTATGAAATAATTCAGGCTTTGTAAAACATTTTCGCTAATGTAGGGATTAGTGTCTTATAGACTTTTGACATTTCTTTAGCCTCTAATAACTATTCATTTATGTGTTGCTTATATGTGTGGTCAGAGACTCAGAGATGTTCTGGTAGAACATTCTCATAACTTTTTGGACGAGTTCATACTATTCATGTTACTTTTTAAGATTATACTCCCTCCGTCCCATTAAAGTAGGCCAACTTTGACCCAATATGTGAGAGCTTTTTGGTCAAAGTTGGCCTACTTTAATGGGATGGAGGTAGTATATTCTAAACTCATTCTTTCATGCAGCAATGGTTGGAGAAGAGTTCGACTTTTGCTCTAGATCTGAAAGATAATTTGGGGCTAAATAGTCTGGTAGTGCTTTTGAGATGTCTAAAAATTATGGAGAATACTACTTTCCATAGCAAGGATAGCCAGGTATAAGATGCTTTTGGGTCCTGAAGTGTACATTTAGTTATTTTATTCTTGTCCAAAAAAATTGTTTTTTCTGAGTTCCCCATGAATGTGATACTGAAATACAGTGCCATTTGCTTGGAATGAAAGGAAAATTTGATGGTCAACGAGCTCCACGTTCCTTCACTGAACTCATCCTGAGTGTCATTAAGATTTTGTCAGGTACCGCAGTCTATTTTTAACATTGAATTTAAACATCCTTCAGAGTGACATTCTTTATGGTTTTGATAGTATGTACTTTTGATCTCTAGGTGTTACCTTACTCCGAAGATCTTCGAGCATATTCCAGGATGAAAAGATGGATGATAAATCTGAAGAGGACAATCACTCTGGAGGGACTTGTAACATGGCTGTTTCTCAGAAAAGCTCGAGTGCATCTCCATGCAATCCACACTTAATATCTTGGCAGCCAGGATCAAGGTCTAGTCAAGAATCTAGTCAGGCATCTGTAGATCCTCTATTGCTAAAGATGAGAGTTGAGTCTTCTTCAGCAGTATCATGCAGTGGAACGTATGGGAATTCAAATAGTGATGTACACATGTGTGGTAACAGCTCAGAGTTGGATGTTGGTCTTACAAAAAAACTACTAGCGCATACCAGTCTTGGAGTGGAGGACAGCCAGGACCCTTTTGCATTTGATGGCGATGATTTTGAGCAATCGAAGTGGGAGTTGCTATCTGGGAATGGAAGGATGCAGAGAGCTGTTGCTCCAGATAATCGAGGAGCTGTAAGGGGTGATTTAGAGTTTCAACACTCTGCTTTGATGTTCAGCCAACAAGAGTCGAGCAACATGGAGATTCTGCATTCAGATGATGCTTCGTGTTATTTTGCTGATGATGAAGAAATGTCCAACCTTCTGGCAGACTGTCTTCTCACAGCAGTCAAGGTATACTACACTAATCACTGAATTTAACTTCTAGTCAGAAAGACTCTATTGTAGGCCTTCTCCCTACATCTTTCATAGCTACATTCAATTTTTACCTACATAACTGTTCTTATCATAAAAAAATTACTACACTGTGAGATCTCTTGGTGACACTTGTGCTGACTTATATACATTTCTCTTCATCAACCTTCAAAATATATTGAATAGAGATTACTTCTCATTAATTTTCAGGTTCTTATGAACTTGGCCAATGACAACCCAGTGGGTTGTCAGCAGATTGCAAAACTTGGGGGATTGGAAAACTTATCGTGTCTGATTGCTGGTCATTTTCCAACATTTAGCTTATCTATGGCACACCCTGATTATGCAAGGCAGATTAGTTCGTTGTCTGAATCAAGTCCAAGGATCGACCTACACAGTAATAAACATCTTACAGATCAGGAAATTGACTTTCTTGTTGCTATTCTGGGTTTGCTTGTGAATTTGGTAGAGAAGGACGGACATATCAGGTAAATTATATTATCTCACTCCCTAATATCTTAGTAGGAGCACTGCTATTTTTTTGACATTCTGAAGTTTTTGCCTGTAATCATCTGTAAATTGATTAGTTGCTACAAAGTTGAATGTTTCATTTCTATGTTGTAATTGCACCACATCATTTTCTATTTCTGGGTTGTCAATGCCTGTTTTTGCAGTATTCTGGAATGTCAGGGTATATTAACTTGTGCTAACATCATAATCTTTCTGTAAACTGGGATCTGAGACTACTGCTTTGTTTTATGCATCATTATGCACTTCTTTCAATGTCCTGGTCATAGTTATTTTTCCTAACTTTATTCTGTTACATGCAACATTGTCTTTTAGTGAACTTCTGGGACATGTAGATTATTGAATAACACAGTCAATCCTTCATCATTGCAGAGCTAGGCTTGCATCAGTAACTGTTTCATTACCCAGTGATAGTGCTTTAAACATGGAAGAAGAAAGGAATGTGATTTCTCTTCTGTGCTCAATCTTTTTGGCTAATCACGGAGTTGGTGAGGCTGCTGCAGAGGACAAATCTTTCTCATTGGTGAGGATCTGTCTTGTGTTATTTCTGATAATTGTGGCTTTCCCCTAATCTTCTGAATTTGAAGCATCTTCTAGGTTTTATTGCTTAATTTTTGAGCACGGTTGATGCTTAATAGCTTTGGTTCTTCGATGCTTATTGTTCTTTTTCTTCGTCAAAAGTATAAATTGACTGAAGCAAATATATCTACATTGATCTAATTTTTCCTCCCTGCAAGTTGTCTATTGTAGACCATCCTAGTAAGATGCGCTCCTTCGAACATAACATAAGAGATACTTTCAGGATCTTGCTATTGTCTCAAAAAGCTGTTCTCGGCTGAAGTTGAATTGTTGAAGATGATATTGTAACAGTTGAAGACTCAAACTTGGCTGTTAATAGCTAATTCAGTTTTCAAATGCTTACGCCAAAACGTCTACTAGATTTGCGCTTTAGAAATTGTTTCTACGTACTACTTTGTTAACTCACTAGGAATGCACAAGTACATCATGTAACATAATTAAATGTGAAATCTTGTTTTTGCAGGAGGACGAAGAATCCATGTTACGGGGAGCAAAAGAAGCTGAGAAAATGATTGTAGAAGCTTATTCAGCTCTCCTTCTAGCATTCCTTTCCACTGAAAGGTCAATATACTGCCATAAACCTCCACAGTGTCTGTCCATTCATTTGTATCTTGTACCTTCTCTCATACATTACTTTTTCTTTCAGTAAAAGCATACGCCGTGCTATTACGGAATGTCTTCCCAACCAGAAGCTGTCAGTAGTTGTCCCCGTGCTGGAGAGATTTGTGGTATGTAATCTACATTTGGTGTCATATAAAATGAATCCTAGTTTCTGCATATTTTGTGGAAGTTATATGCTGCTGCATTTCTTATTGTGTAGGAATTTCATATGACGATGAACATGATTTCACCAGAGACGCACACTGCTGTTCTTGAAGTAATCGAATCGTGTAGGATTCCATGAGAGCCAATTTTGTACAGATGCATGTAGCTGATTTCTTTATCTCTTGTGCATAGTTTGCAGTTTATCTTTTCGATTCATCATTATAGGATACAGATATTCTGAAGATCTATATGAGTTATCTTTTTGGTTCATGTGTATCTAGATTTTCATTTCTAAAAGGTGTTCATTATTTTTAACAAAGAAACATTGCAAATTGAAGGAGATTGCCAAAGATGACGACATCTTATCATTTAAAAAACTAGCCATTTATAAAATAAAAAAAAAAGGTAAAAAAGCTATTGTTACAAAAATAAACTTCAGTAAATAGTTATGTGCGAATCGATGCTGACTGTAAATTATCCGAACTGATATAGAAATTCTTATCTATCTATTCAACTTATCGTGGCATTTTTACTTTAAAAAAAAGTAAAGGGAGTATAATTCAAATTTATAATGACACAATTTTCATTTTTATTTGTTTCATTAATCTTTACACGTTACTAAAAATGAGTTGATATTAATCTAAATAATTATGGTATAATTTTATTAATTTACATTTTAATTAAATTAATTAAAGTGTGAAAATTTAAAGTTATAATTAAATATCTAAAATATTTAATTAATATAAATTTTTAAAAAAGATTAAGATATTTATTTTTACATATTTAAAACTATTTATATTAAATTCTGTGCTAAAAAAAAATGTGTTATTATAAGTGAAACTGTATTAATTAATTTTGAATGTAATAAACGAGGACCTTCGCAAACTTCACAAAATGACAAAACTATAGTGGCGAAGGTGATTTAACATTTTATCCTAAAATATAAGAAATACTCCTCTTAAACCCTAACAACCCATATCCACCACTGTTCCAGTCGCCGCCGACCACCGCTGTCATAGCTACCTCGGAAGGTGGTTGTTCAAACTTCTAGCGGAAATCATCGCGGTGCCGTTTTTCTCCGAATGGCCTTTGTTGCTAGAGCCTCGTTAAATACCAGCTGCACAACTTGGAGAGAACACATTAATCTGCTAAATCCGTGCTCTGGGTTGAAAACCGAAAAACATTTAGGTTTTAGGTTGAGCTGGAGAACTCCCATTCCTCGAAAATCTCTTGTCTCGATGACGACAAACTCAGTTCAATCTACCCAGCTGGTTCCTCTTGCTCAGACGAGTAATGTCGGGACTTCAATTATGGTTGGTTTCAGTTTCCGCTAGTCATTTGATTTTGTTCTTTGTTTTGGTGGCATATTTTGTTCATGAATGCTTGTTTCGTGTACATCTCATAGTAATTGAATCATTAGCTGTATTTTGATTTTGTTCTGGGTGTTGGTGGTCTATTTTGGTCAGGATTTCTTGTTTGTTGTATGTCGTATTAGTAATTGAAGTATTTGCTGATTATGGAAGTGATTGCTTGAATATTGCATCATCTTCTAATTGTTCTTAGAATGCTTATGTTTGCTATAGGTGAATGGTTGTACAGGAAAAATGGGGAGGGCTGTGCTTGATGCCGCCATTGCTGCTGGGCTTAACCCAGTTCCCGTAGCATTAGGCGGTCCTGATGATGCTGGGACAATCTTCGATATCAGTGGGAAACAGATTGAAGTGCACGGTCCTGCTGACAGAGAATCTGTCCTATCATTGACGTTTAAGGAATATCCGGACTTGATTGTGGTGGACTACACAGTGCCAAATGCTGTGAATGGTAGGTATATGTTAATTTTGTTGTAGAATATCCAGATGTCAATTGAGGTATTAGTGAGAATAATGAGCTGCAAATTCATTAATGGCCATATAAGCTTGCAGTTGATGTGGATGAGGGTGGTGCTTCAAATCATAGTTTACCTAATTACTTGATAATTTTTCAGGCATTAACTAAGCTTTTGTACTTGCGTATCATGTTTCTTATGCCATTTTTTCTTATAATGTACTCCCTCCAATCCCTTTGTATTGACTCACTTTTTAACCGAGTGTATTATAATAATAAAATGAGCCAATGCAAAGGGACCAAAGGGAGTATTATCTATCCAATATCTAGATTTAAACTTCCATCTGTTATTTCGAAGACAAAGTTTGACATCTGTAAACATTTTTTTTTGTGCATACAGATAACGTTGCCCTTTATTGCAAGGTTGGGGTACCTTTTGTCTTGGGAACTACTGGAGGAGATAGGGACCTTCTCTATAAGACTGTGGATGATTCGAAAGTTTATGCTGTGATATCTCCCCAAATGGGTAAACAGGTGCTCAAATTTTAAGCAACTGATGTTTTGTAAACCATTATAATTTACTGTGTACTCTATAGACTATATTTTCTGAACTGTTCCTTTTAGGTGGTGGCATTCCTTGCAGCCATGGAAATTATGGCTGAACAATTTCCTGGTGCCTTTTCTGGGTATGATCTGCAGGTAATTTATCTGCACTCAGGTAGTTCATGTGATTTAGCAGACCTCTTTGATCTTATGCAATAGTGATATAAAGGTTTTCATCATGTTCTCAATGTTCTCTTTTGACATAAATCATTTGTGAGACCGGTGGCAACAATCTGACTCGACATTTTATGATTTCCTTTTTTACCGAGTATTGTATCAGCGGTTAAGGTCAGCGTCTTATATGCATTTCCTGCGGAACATTTGTTTAGGTAATGGAGTCGCATCAAGCTAGTAAGTTGGACGTTTCTGGAACTGCTAAGGCTGTTATCTCATGTTTCCAGAAACTCGGTGTCTCATTTGATCTAAATGAGGTATTTTCTTCAAATAAATCCATATGTTCTTTTTCATGCACCACATATCTCAGACAAATACCATGTTTCTTTTTATCTAAAAAGACATGCAGATTGTTTGTGGCCTGTCAAATTGTGTTTGGAATCATTTTATTTTATGAGGTTAAATGATTTTTAATAGCTTTTCCTTTTTATCAAAACTTTTTCTGAACCAGGTGAAATTAATTAGGGACCCTAAGTTACAAGTTCAGATGGTGGGTGTACCTGAAGAGCATTTGGCTGGTCACGCATTCCACAACTATCACCTAACATCACCAGATGGAACGTAAGTTTTACTCTTCTTCTTTTCGATAAGTTAATTGCAAATTTCTGATGATCGCATGTGCATCCACTGGAACAGAGTCACCTTTGAGTTTCAACACAATGTCTGCGGTAGATCAATCTATGCTGAGGGTACTGTTGATGCTATACTATTCCTGGCCAAGAAGGTAACTTCCAATATTTAATTTTGAGAAAGTGAGTGCATCTTAGCACCAATGACTGGGGACTCGTTTTTTATAATTTGCTATATTGCTATTTGTGGAAAATGCAGGTGAGTTCAAAAGCGGAGAAGCGGATTTATGATATGATTGATGTTCTTCGTGAGGGTAATATGAGATAAAGTACTTTCATATTTTATGTTGTAGCCTAGTCCCTTTTTGTCCGCCTGCAAGAGTTTCTATTATATGGCCTTCAAATTACTTATTTTGGGAGAAGTTTCTATTCATAAAACAAAATATTGGCCCTCCGACGTGCTATTCATGGCAAGTTAGCTTTTGAGCTCGAAATTAAGAAACGATGTATTTTATGTGTAAAGTGGTGGATTCTATTAAAGTTGACCAATTTTTCAAGGAAAAAAACTTTTCCTTTTTGAAGACAAGCCATTGTTATTGAGATATCCTGATATAATAAACGAGCCATTAATAGTGGAGGAAGTATAAAGTAAACAATCACATAGAGCATGAATGCATATGGCTCCAGTTTTCTCTTTCTCCCTTGGTATATAATAGCTGAAAGGAAAAAGATGAAAGAATATACACCAATATGATAAATTAGTCAATTTGGATAGGGCTTGAGCAATTAGTTGTTTGGCCAATGTGCAATTAGTAAGTGCATAACATCCTTTTTTTTTGATAGAAGCATTTTGTGCTGAGAATTTTAAATCTCAAATCAGCACGTCAAATGTTCAAATCTATCAAGTCCAAGTACATTGGCACTGACGTGGACTTAAAGTTACGATTATGTATATTCGAGTTGGGTAACCTATTCAAAATTTTTGTGTACCCGAATCTGAACCTGAACTAAAATTTCGGGTACCTGAATATAATTCGGCTATTTTGGGTACTTGAAATTACCCGATTCAATCGAAGTTATTCGTATTTTTGAGTATTTATGTATTATTAAAAATCTAGATATTTCGAGTATTAATGTATTTGAAATTATAAAATTATAATATAATATTATATAATTAATATGTATAAATAAAAAATCTGGTTTCATGTATTACTGAAATTTGAAAATCTTAGAATTTGGAAGCTCAAACCTGACTTGAAAATCCGAAAATTGGGTGTTCAAGTACTCGATTTTTGAACAGACACCCCTAGTACGATTGAACTTTCAATAAAGTTATCTCATTTCAATTTTTGACAAAAAAAGGCTTAATTTATAAAGTAAATTCATTTATAATGTGTTTTGATCCGTGTGCTAAAAACATTATTAGAAGTGAGACGGAGTTAGTAATAAAACAAACACATTAGACTCTAGGACATGTAAACTTGTAATTCAACATTTTCAAATTGATACAACAAAGACACATCGAAATTTGATTCGAATGCAGCCACCAACGCTCACACATTACATAATCAATCGCACAACAGAAACACAAACACACAAGCAACACTCTCTGTGTGTAAGTAAGTGGAAGGAAGAGAGATTGAATCAAAATCAAACAGTAGTATTGTTGTGAATGAAGTGAAGAATGAGGGCATTGACTTTGAGAGGGAACTGCTCCTGCACAAAGTGGCCTCCTTCCTCCACGAACACTGTCTCATGCTTTGGCACAAACTCCTTCACTTGATCACTCATTATGTACTCTTCCATACTTGGAAACTTTATGAAATAATCCTTCTCCCCCATTATCAGCAGTGCTGGCATCTCTACTTTCCCATTTACTATACTTGGGAATAGTTCTGACATCGACCTGCATATCATATCATATCATTCAACTTTACCACCCAACAACTTAAACCATTCATCATCATACATAATATATTAACATACCTGTACGGGACTTTGAGGGCAGTTTTGAAGCCGGAATTGCGGTAGAGGGAGCCGTAGTTTTCGAGATCTTCCTCAGAGAACCAAGGTGGCAAGGGAGTGGATGAATCAACAATGTCCATGATTTCTTGGTTTTCTTTAGCAATGGGAACCTCACTGCGTGAGAAGAGAATGTAGATATTGCGCACCACTTGTTTGCTGTCGAGGCGCCCGAAATCGGCCTCAGCTCTCCCCACTTGCTGGAATCTTGAAATGTAGAAACCTTCTGGAAGGTTCTCGAGGAAGGAAATGGGAGAGGGAGGAAGGTAAGGTATGCCAATGGTCACCACACCACACACCCTCTCAGGGTGGAGGAATGCCAATAAGTATGCAATTCGAGACCCAAAATCCTTGCTCACCACAAACGCCTGCAAATCAACATGCATGAATGCATGCATACGTTAAAAACCTTAATTATATTATATTATATATCATAATTAATAAACTTATTATTCATCATACGTATATTTATGCCATCAATTTTTCATCGGTTCGGTTGCAAAAAGCAAATTCTTGATTTAATTATCATGTTAAAATTGCCACAGAAGTTAGGAAGTGAAATGAACCTTTTGGATAGAGAGGGTGTCGAGAAGCGAGATGAGATCGGCTATCATGTCGGAGTAGGAGGTTTTTTCGGGTTCGGGTGCAGCATCGGATAGGCCGTATCCTCGGTAGTCGGGAGCAACGGATCGGAAGCCGGCCTCGGCCATGGCAATCATCTGGTAGCGCCAAGAGTACCATATTTCCGGAAAGCCGTGGAGGAACAACACCGCCGGAGACGACTCGTCGCCTATCTCCGCGGAGTGGATCTTCAGCCCGTTTACTTCTATAAACTTGTGCTGGATTTTCTCCATGTTTTAATATCTTTGATGGAAATGTGATTTAATTAGTTTGTAGTGATGGAGAGTTGTAGATATTGAGAATTGAGATCACTAATTTATAGTGATGGGAGTATTGGGGTTTGAGTTGTGTGGGAAAATCATTTTCAATGTGTCCATGTTTTCCAACTTTTGTTTTTGTAGGATAGCCGATCGAATATAATAAATCATTGCAATTAGTAATGTTTACTAATACTAAATTATATATATATTAGTAGCATATATATTTCACTATCACAAAGAAATTCCAAGACAAATGGAGAAAACATGCCGTCCTAGGAAATTATATAAGCATATTAATTAGTATAATCTATATACTAGGATTGAAACACTAAGTTCCAACTATAACTCAATTATTGTCTGTTAAGAGTGACATACTATGATTGTTATGATGAGAGCAATAATCAGTCGTTGCAACTCTTTAATGGAAACAAAAATGTGCTTAATGATTTAAGTATGGGAATTTGTAATATTTAAAGGTTAGCTAATACAACCTTTTCTAACAGTAACCATGAAAATTGCACCACTAATTCTCTCACCTTTTTTAATTATAAAATCAATTTGTGATTTTTATTTTTATTTCTATGTAATAGGCTAATAGCTTGTAAATTTCTCGATTATATATGTGTGTGTGTGCGTGTGTGTGTGAATTTATGATATGTTGGACTTCTTGTCACTATTGTTTATTGATGTTTATTATATATTGCAAACATATTTAAAGTTTCTTTTTTTGAGATACTCCCGGTAATAAATTTAGTGAAAAAAGAATGGATTCTATAAGTCAGAAGACTAGAGTACATGACTACGAACCATGATGTAGGGAGTTCGAATTCCTCCTCACCCACAACCGGCCTAAAAGGAAAAAACTTTTCTTATGAAGTTAGGAAAATCATGATCAGCATAAATGATCAAAAATTATGGAATTTGAATGGTCAACATGAGCCATTTATATCATTTGACTAATCGGACCGAATCTTTTTCGGATTGAAAATATCAATCCTAACCCATTAAGTTTAGTGCCGTTATGTGTTTATTTATTATTCATAACTTTGCCAATCATGAAGCTTCTTCTATAACTTAAATCACCGATTTCAACTTTCGTGTCTTCCTCGTATATTAGAAAAGTAAAAGTTCAGTGATAAAAAAGAGCAAGGTTATAAAATTAAAATAGATATAGGTAGCAATATTTACAATTCAAAGTGACGAGAAAAATATAGAACCATGGTCATATTTTGGTAAACGGCAGCCTAAATGATGCATACATACATTTCTTAAAATTGATAATGATTCTGTGTAGTGCAATGGAGATGTAGTTTAACTTTGAATATACATTAGTTTTCATCCTATTGTTCTGTTCTGCCATGTTAACATCAAACATTTGTTTAGTGCTAGTCATTCTTGAAAACACACGGACCCCTCTTCTTCAAAGAATAGCGTTTGAAAGCTTCTGTTTGTAGTTTTATAGTCCTACTTCCCTCAGCTCTTCTCCTTCTCAAATTTGTTCTCTGAATTTAGTGGACATAATTTGATGCTTTCGCCACATTTGCAGCAAAACGCAACATCAAGAATAACTGAGATAGCAATATTATAATATAAGTGAACAAAACAAGTTTATGATGAGCTAGAAGAGAAAATTTCAACTCCTAATGTAGTCATCGAATATGCAACTGTGTAAGAATGAGCTAGAACATAAATAACGCAGTAGAGCAGAACCATTTCAATCTTGCACTGTCATGGTCAATTTTAGGAAACAAGTTAGTCCTCACTAATGTGTATGGGGTGTTTGTGTTATATCAAATTCATGGTAGTAGCTATAAGGAACCTGCACTGCAGTATTGAAACCCGATTTCTCATACAAGACCCCATAAATAGCAAGATCATTGTCAATGAACCAGCTCGGAATAGGACCAGACGGTTCCACCAAGTCCATGTCCTCCTGGTCCTCGTGTGTTTAATCCAGTGAAGTCGCATCATTACCAGCTATCATATAGTATAATCTATTGTAACTAATAAACTTAATAACACAGTTGAGATGAGTTGCTTAAGAAAGAAATATGGCATTTCACAGATGTTGAAGCAAAAAAGCCTATTAGTATTAGTGAATAGTAGGAAGTAGGAACATAACCAAAGAGGGAATGATAACATAGCAGAGAGAGCATACACAAACCAACTACATTACATCCCAAAGCCATCCTTGGCATCTCCATGCAAGTTTAGCTACAATTAAAACTTAAAATCCTTTTTCTTTAATTGTTTCTCCTTCTCCTGCATCTTTCGCTTCCTCTTGTTTGCATTCTGAAACGATTTCAAAAAATGTCACACGTTTCTTATCAAGGCAAAGCTCTCATATCAAAGATGGAGGACTATTCAATTCATTTACCTCGGCTACCATGTCACTGAAATCCTCCTTCTGGGTGCGCAACTTCTCTTCTTCTCTGGCTTCCTCATACCTAGAGAAAACAGTACAAGCATAAGCTTATGTTATCCTACATGCCGAACCTATTCGTTAAAAACAGAAAATTTTGATGTCTTCAACATACTTGGCTTGCAAAACATTCTCCATTGCATCCAACTCCTCCGGTGCTATTGTGACATCCACTTTATCTGACTTCTGGCCTCTTAGCAAATCAACCTGAGATAATGGAGAAACAAAGGCGTAAGGATAATAAAACAACATAAAAATAAAATGACAATTCCATATATCCAGTATATATTAACTGCTATTTCAGAATACATGCACATTATATGTATAGAACTAGACAAATAAACTACTTACCCTTTTTGCACCAGCTTTGTCCTGTGCACCACTGTTGATCACATACCTATATCACAACATAATTCAGAATAAGAATTCAAAACACAATAAATATATGATGAGTAAATTTAGTTGATATACGTGTGGCCTGGTGCAAGCAGAGTTCCTGGTGCTATCTTCTCTTCTTTTTCTTCAAGCACCTTCATCCAAGACAAAAGAAAAGTTAGTGATCTTGAAGCCTTGAATTCTTTTTTGTAAGAAAGTTGATTTTTTTTTTTACTTGGTAGAGAGGTCTATCAGGTTCCTTCCTCTGCTGCTTCCGAAGATCAATAACATCAGGGGTTTCAACACCATTAGGAGTACTACAACCATCCATCATAATCAGTTAGAGGCTTAAGGCTACTCAAAAAGATATACACACCAGTCCCTATGTTACGGTATTATTGAATATTGATAGCTACCTGTAAATGCTATTGAAAATATCAATATGTTAGAGAAGAACATATCTTGTTACCTTGAAAGGCTGTCGACAGACTGAATGCCATCTTCAAGTTCCTCTTCTGCCATCTGTTCTTCCTCCTCTTCTTCTTCATCTATTTCTTCCTCCTCCTCCTCTTCCTCCAAGTCTCCCCAGTGCTTAGTCTTATCAACTGGTTCTTCCTGGAAATCAGTGACATGTGAATCACATAGAGACATCATAACAAACTCCTCCCCCCTCAGAAAGTGGGAGCATGCCTCAAAGATTATAATATACTTTTCGTTTACCTCGTAGTTGGGCTGTTCTTGCTGAACAAAGCCAAAAACATCTCCATAGAGAGGGCGCCCATACTATTTCCCAAGTGAAAGTACAAATATATTAGGGCAAGTCACTTATGAAACTCAAAATAAGACCATGAAAGCATATTGACATAAACTCACTTCATCAACAGGTGGTTTGCCCCATTCACCAGCTCCATACCCAAATTTAGCTCCAGAAGGAATAGGTGCATTAAGGCCAGGGATTTTTAGATGGGGATAAGAAGGTGGAGGGCCATATCTCTGCCATTACAATAGAAAGTCTTGATTGCGATTCATCTTATTATGAGAAAGTGGCACAATAATTTACAAAGTAGCTTTATGAACAAAACAACCGAAAAACTCAACAAAGCAGTGATATTATATTAACCTGCATATTGATGAGCCATGGAGGAGGGGCACCTTCAGACATGCCTAAAGCCTCTTTTAACTCATGTGACAATGTCCCTGGCTTCATTTCTCGCAGTTTCACCTGATTGTAGCAAAAACAAAGTCAACATATTGAAGTTGTAACATGTATCAACTATAAAACGGTTAACAATGTTCACTTATCAGGACAATCTATTATTTAGACTGATAACTGAAGCATTAAAAACCAAAACTAACACTGCTATACATCAGACTACAGATTGTGATATGAGATAAGAAGTTAACAATAAAAAGCAGAGCATGAAGAAAAGATGAAAAAGCAAACACCAGAAAAATGATCTCCTGGTAGCAAACTACTAGACGGATCCTTTAAAATGGGAAGTAAATCATGCACATTCTTAGTTTAAGACTAAAAAATTATTCAAATAAATGATACAAAAAGAAATTCCCCGCCAAGTGAGGAAATATTTATGATAATCTTCCTACCTCAAATTCCTTTCCCTCGTAATACAAACCACCATGATATGACAATTTTGGCTTTGTCTGATGTTTGAAGAAGGCATCATGGAGAACCTACAAAAGTTAAAAGAGGAAATTGATTGCCAAAGAAAGAATTATGAAAGCCAAAAAATAAAGAAGGAAATCTGGATACTTTAGCATCTGTACACCTTCCAAAACTAGAATGAGCACTTGTGGTTGCATTGATCATTGTATTAGAAATTAGATAAATACCTGATAATCAATGTCCATTTTTCCCATTTTAGGCTGCATCCTCTCGCGTTGTTTTTGTTTCAACTTTTTACTATCCTCCTTTTCAATGTAAGCCTGTTAAATATAAAAGAAGACCAGCTATATTAGATAATAATGAAAACCATTATTGGCCCCTTTAATGTGCCATCAGAATTCCACAATTAGAGAAAATATATATGTGCCATTATTCATAAGAACAGAAAGAAATTGAGTCTTACTTGTCTAATTTTCTCAATTCCTGTAGCAGCGATGAAATCAGGAAGTTGAAAAGGCTGCTTTTCAATACCTCTCTTTCCCTGAAAAGCAGTCACGTAAGCAGTTGAGACGTGACAAGTATGTAATTAAAAAATAATATAATATTTATAGAAAGCATCAACATAATATCTTGCCCTGTTCCTTAACTCGATGTTCCAGCAATGCTTTAGAGAGAATCAACCAGTAAATTCTATTCACAATGAAAACAACTTCAATTCAAAGGTACCCAGACACTAAGATTTAGTTATTGAAATATAAAAGAAAAATGAGAAGGAGAGGGATTTCTTAACTAGCCAATGACAGTTTAAATTGTTTAATCGAATATAACAATCCCCAGAGAAATCCTAGCATTTCAGCATCCAAATTTTAAGATTACTTCTTACACAAGGATTTTTAAGGACATATTAGGAAAAATTATAACCAGCCCACACCCAACCCAAACTAGCGAGCACAATGAACATTATTCATGCAAGGTTGCCCTTGCAAACACCTACATCTCAAGGCTCCACATGTTCCACCGCAGCTCCCCTGCAAGAACCATACATACATATAAGACAAACCTCATATACTTATCTTCCATCACATTCTTCCAACCCCATTAATTAATTCAACCCGTCATGCCCCATAGAAATAGCTCAACAAACAATCAACCCAGTATTCATTAGCAAAGAAAGCTATACTCAACCCGTCATGCAACTAGAACTCAATGATTCACCTGTAAAAACTTCCTTTTCTGGCACCAGTGTCGTGGCACTGCTACAGTATTTCGGTATGACTTCAGATACACCAACAGCTTTGGATCTGCTGAAGTAGCATCCCATACCTAGCAAATCATAAAAGTTCCAATCCATATAGAATTTTATTCTTGGTCCAACTATTAGTAGGATAATAATCATTAAGATCAGCCAATATATCCCCTAAATACATGTACATGCTCAATATCATTTGAAAAGCTCACGGTTAAGAAGTAACCATATAAACAATGAAACCCACAATTTTTTTACTAGTAATTTTTAGTAAGATACACAAAATCATCACAATAACACTGGTCTCAAGTTATGAATGGTGGAACATAATGCGACATAACCCTTATTTGCTTACTTTACTTTTATAGGACAACAATGATCATGCCTCTCTCCACAAAACAAGGGAAGAGTGAGGCCTCTCGAACGAGTTCATATTTAATAAATAAAAGAAACAGCTCGTCATATTTTGTATTCACAGGCCATGTTGAGGGAAGCTAGCAAGAAACAGAAGTAAAAATCTTTCCAGACAATAGTCGACAGTCAAAAGCAGCTCTGTATATAAGAATATCAATTTGTACCTCAACAACATCAGGTCTTGTACATATCTGCTTCAGTTCAGCAATCTTCATTCGACGTTGAAGCTGCAGGAGAACAAGATTACATAAGCACTAGGAGGTCATGTAATACATACAAGATAAACCTCTCTTAAAGGAAAACCTTTTTCTTTTTATTGGAGATTCCTTTCTCTTTTTGCTGAGTATCCTGTTCCTCTTCTTCTGAATCTGAATCAGCCTTCTTCTTTGCTGCTGTATCAGGGGCAGCGTCATCTTTTTTATCATTCTCCTGAAGAGACCAGAATTGAAGTACAGATCAGGCAAATAATCACAAAACCAAAAAAGAACCAACAACAGGGCTGCAGAAGAAAGCAACAAAAATTGATAACAAACAAAGGAAAGGTTTTCCATTTACTTACTTCAGTAAGAGCATTATCCAAGAAATTGAATTTTTCAAAGACCTTCCTGAATTCCTCATTCATGCCATCCAATTCCGCCTTTTCTGGCACATATTCAACCTCTACTAGTTCAAAGGCCTGATGGTTAAACAACAAAGAAAGTGGCGGTAAGCAACATAATGAATCATTCAACAAAATTTAACTGCAACTACAAGTACTGATACACTCAATCAGATACCATCCATGGATACTTGTTCACATGTATTAAAACACATGCACGCCACACAGTCAAAGCCTTCTATGAGACATAACATTGCAAAATTCGAAGTATCAGAACAGTATATATCAGGCTTCGATCATCATACAATCATGTCCTCTTGCTCATATTGAATACAGAATTTACCATTCAATAAGAAGAATAGACAACAGAGTAATAACATAACAAAACTTTACACATCTTTCCATTCCAGATATGCAAGTGTGACGCTTTATAACACACTTAAAAGGCACCTGGGTGATGGAACTGTAGTGACAAAATATAGAGACAACGATTTTAAAGATCATTAACTGCAACAGTTAAATAATGAGCAATAACAATCAGAAATTCTACGTGATGCAGCTAACCAGACAAATTCAGTGGTCTTAAGATAATGAATATTTTTCAATCAATCACTCACTCATTCACAATTGTTTAATTCCACACATTCCTTATCTACAACTTGAGATCCTAGGGAAGGTTTCTGATGAACTACAGTTGTATCTCAATTCTGCACGCGATAATTCATTCAGTTGCTCCATGCATTTTTCAACTATAATTTGCCACTGAAGCAACTACTTTTTTCATAACAGAATCTTCTAACGGATTCAACTACTAAAACGGTTTGCCATGTGCAACAGGCCAAGCCCTAAATTACGCATATGAAAAACGAAATCAACAAATGAACTCCATAATCGGAGGCCTCAAAAAAACAAAAGAACTCAATAACCTTCTGTAGCTGTTGAGGATCGGAGTTCTCTTTAGAAC
The DNA here is from genome assembly GCA_026898415.1 of Leonotis leonurus. NCBI lineage: Eukaryota > Viridiplantae > Streptophyta > Magnoliopsida > Lamiales > Lamiaceae > Leonotis > Leonotis leonurus. The sequence goes on along the minus strand of JAPKLX010000198.1, from coordinate 441,516 downwards.
TCTCCTGGGTTACGCCGTCGGTGTCCTCCGCCGCAGTGTCACTGTCATCTCCTTTGGCGGCACTGTGCTTGTTCTTCTTCTGCTTGCACCTCCTCCGGCGCCTTTCGGTTTCCCGCGAGTTCTTCGAGGCGGAGTTAGGGTTTTGAGATTTGAGGTGGCCGTTGGCGACCGAAAGAGATTCTAGAACTTCCACCGGCATGCTGATTCCGTTTCTGCAAAATCTCGACCTGAATCAAACACTAGTTTTCTCCACTTCCGTATTATTAGGAGTTGTCGGAAATGGTAGGGGTTTGAAATGAAGGTGAATTTCCGCTCTGTTGGGCTATTTCCAGAAATAAACTTACTAATTTTGCAATTCAGATATTATAATGGACCTCTGCTCTATTGAGCCATTTTTCTAGTGTCTTCCAAAAATGTTTATTTTTGGAGATGCTTGGTTGGTATAAAGGTGTCTATAATCATCATTTCTGCTTTCATTTTTATCGTTCATGAATCATATGCAATAATGATTATGAATGATCATTCTTGTATAAACCAGTAAATCTATAAATACATGATTAATCATTCTTTCAATTACATTTGATATTAGTTATTATCCATTATCAAGTATAAAATTTATTTTAATTTTTAAAAAAATAATTGTTATTTATTTTTTAAAAATAATTTATTAATATTTTTTTGTAAATTGCATGCAGGTTAAGTTGAGTAGGCTAATTGGGCCGATTTTGGTCTATTGAGATGAATGAAAAAAAATCAAAAAATATAATTGTTAAATAATTTTTTTCACACAAACAATGAATAATAGTATTAACAAAAATTATTTTTCATGACTAATGGTATTAGGTTCGAAAGGTTCACGAATATATTCAAATATAATTTTAACCATCTAAACTTTGAATAGTTCGCGAACTTATATACGAACTAGTTTACGAACTTGTCAAATTAATAAAAAAAAATATATTATAACAAATAATTTTAATAAACAAGCTTTTTAATGAGCACAAACTCGAATATTTAATGAACTCAGATCGAGTTTGAGTTCGAATTCGAATTCACTATTAAATTGAATAATAAAGGAATTGAATTTGAACTCAATTTTTATTGAATCAAATTCAAACTTAAATTTTAGAATTTAGACACATTTGATCTTTTGATTATAATAATGCAATTTAACTAAAAATTATTTTTTCATTAATTTCCTTGAAAATACTAACCATAAGAATGAAATGAATTAGTTCATTCATTTTCCATTTTCATTACATTACAATGTTCATTCAATTACCGTTAAATATCATTCATACATACTAGTCATCCCCTTAGAGAAGTTTAAGAGAATCGTAATAGTCGGAATCAAATCGGAACTGAATTGTAATCAATTTTTATGGTTAGATTTTGAATTGTAATCGTATAGGAAACAATTTGGTTTCGATTCTAAATGTTCAGAACTGTGAATTTGCGGATCTGAACCATCCATTTTTCAAGATTTATTTTAATAAGTTTTTTCTATCCATAATTAAAACTAGAATTTACCAATGTAATTCAATAAAATATAGATAATATTAATTAACTTGAAATAAAAAATAATTAAATTTTAATTATAAAGGTTTTGATTATTTACATTTTATTTTTTTTTTAAATTATTTTAGATTTTATACCAATTATACCCTTATTTATCACTCATTCATTCCACAATTAATAAAAATTATCTTATTTATTCCATCATCATAATAATTGTGCAAAAACACAAAATGACTAACAACTTTAATGGGACAGAGTACGTATTACTCCCTTTATCCCACTAAATTAGTTTTACTTTGATAAAAAAGTTCTTACATATCTAATCAAAGTATAATTAATTAAGTGAGACGGAAGGTCCGGAAGAAGTAATATATATATATATATATATATATATATATATATGAGTGGGTTCAGGTAAAAAGTGACTTTTGGGTTTAAAATATGAAGTAATCCTGGCCATCTATTGCATTAGATCTAATGATGTAGATTTAATCATGAAATTTTGGTCTACGCGTGTTGCATCGCAAATTTGCAATGCAAAACGGTATTATGGACAAATCTATCTTGACGGTTTCTATATGAAAATTCAAAAAACATAGCATTTCCATTAATTACGGAGCATAATTTTGTAATTTCCCTCAATTCATGCTCAAACAATTTGGTAATTCGTTTGTTTATTGTTATATTGTATAATCATGTAATTTGCATTAAATATATACATAGTATTGCATTGTATATTACGTAATTTGTATTATACATACATATATATATATATATATTGTACTATAAATTAATTTTTGGTAGTTGGAGAAATTTATGAGATAGCATAATCTTCTAAAATTATTCGAAAATTCATCCTTATTTCGAATTATATAAATTTTAATTGGGAAACGCAACCGAAACCATGAAATACCAATTTATGTCATTTTGATTCACAATCAAACGTATGATGCATTACGTTATATTTATTGTTGCATTGTATTATGTAAAGAATTATAAATTGGACGGTACTGAAATATTTCATTCCAATCTAAATGTCGATGCAATTTACATGTATATATTAATGCAATTCACATGTATGTGTGGTGCAACAAAATATTATTAAACAAAATAACATTGCAATTTCCACGTATATGACAATGCAATATCAGTTTTAACCTTGAGCAACAACAGAATCACGACATCATATTCGCTTCGGCAAGTCCTGCTGCCTCCCTAGTGCAACCAGCTCAGCCCCGCTGTCGAGCACCGCTCCTCCGCCGCCGCCGAGGATGACGTCATTCTCGCTGCCCACCTCCTTCCGCCGAGGACGAAGCCCCTTCTCCGCCGCTATGACAACCGTTGGGCCACCATTGTCCACCTCCTCCCAGACCGAACCAACAAAACCGTTAAGAGAGAGAAGAGGCGCGACAACAAGAGAGAGAGAGATGACGTTGTGATCGCGTTTCTTCACCGCCGGCAATGTCATTTCTTCGTAGTTATGTCGTACAAAGTGACTGGAGGTGGGAGGGGAAGTTGATGACGACAGAGGTGGGAGGGGAAGTTAAAGCCCAAATATAATTTCTCTTTCCCAATATAACTTATCACCTTTATTAGTGAGATTTGTTATTTTTTCTATCATGTTTAATTACATAAATGTCCTTATCATAATATTTTTAGATTATTTTAATGTATTTAAAAACCAATAAATTTGGATAAATAATAACTGTTGATCTACTAAAATAAATGGCTGAAATCACTTCCTATTTTATATCCAAAAGTCACTTTGAATATGAATTGTATCATATATATATATATATATATATATATGGGTAGTTTCAGGTATAAAGTGTTGAAATGGTATAAAATAGGAAATCATCTGGACCATTAAATCATATCAATATGAAAAACGCGCCTATTCTATTTTCAACTGTCGTGCATTGTACTTTTACAATGCACGAGGGTTAAATTGGTCAAAATTTTTTTTGGCGGTTTCACATAATTAATGAAATATTCTATCTCCCCTATAATCTAGCAACTGCAAAAAGGTAGTTTTTCCTTCCACACGCAAGCAACACAATCTCTTCCTTTTTCGAAAACACACTACAACCTCCAACTCCCAACAATGCAGCGCGGCGTAAGTAAGAAGAAAGGGCGACGAATGACTATGAACGACGACGATGAAGATTTCCAAAATCCATCCAGACACACGCAAGAAACGATGCAAGAACATGGGGCGAGAAGGAGATTGATATCTACGAATGAAGGTTAATCCACTTTAATCTTTAAATCTTTTCACAAAAACATTAGGAATATTGTTCTAGTTGAATAAAATTGGTTCTTTTATGCTTTATATTGTAAAAAATCTAAATTTGGAAATTTTATTGATAAAATTTTAGTTGATTTTGCATCTTGAATGTTCTTGTGGTCAGATTATGTTGCAAAAATTGATATTGGGGAAAACGAACTACGGTTTCTACTGATTCGTAGTTCTTTCTGAATTGATTCAGGGCTTTGTATTGTTGATATAATTTTTTTTTGGGAATTCCAGTTTGGTTTGTTGATTTAGTTTTGTTATATTAGTTGAACACAATGCATTATCAAAAATAACACAATGCAACGATTGTTGATATATCAAACTTACTTTATATGTTATGAACTGCTAATTGATATTGTTAGTGGACAACAATCTCCATTAGTTTATTCATATGTTTTAATTTTTATGTTTTTCTTTTCAGGATTCAAAAGTGGAAAATCATTTTCCTATTAATTTATTTGCATCGGTTTTTCGTTATTAATGAATTGAATTATATTGTGTTATGCATTGTAGAAAAAATAATTAATATTCTGATTTAAATACGCTGTTATATGCATACATTTTGTGAAATTTGTAATAGATACTGTGACATATGATTTTGTATGTTATATGCAATCTGTTTTTATAAAAGTGCATTGATTACTAATTTGTTTTGCATTATATCAATTTCTATTTTGAAATAAATGGTAATTGTGTATATAATGCATTTGCGTACAATGTGTAATGCATGATAATGAAGAATTTAATGCATTTTTATGTAAAAATACATGTTATATTTTAGGTGCAGTTGTAGGTTTACATTTGTTTGAGTTGCGTTATATTTAGTGCAAGAAGTTGTTAACATGTTACTTGCATTGGTTTTTCTTCCGAAATGCATTGTATAACAAATTGTTATGCATCATTTTATAATGTTGTGTATATTGTGTTAATAATAAGTTCAATGCATTTATGTATAATGTATGATGCACAATTCTGTTTATTCTTATTCATTATTTATATTATATAAATGAATGAGTATTTTGTTTCATGTTAACACAGAGAGAACGAAGGCGCGACACGACGTCATTTCCAGGCAATCAATAGATCTTGTACGTGAGAGGGTTGATGGAAGACCACCTAATGTTAGAAAAAGAAAGAGAGTGAACATTGTTACTGAACCGCAAACAGAAAATATTCAAGAGACGACCAACAATGGTATTGTAAGCAAAAAAACCAACTACCCACTCATTTCATGCCGAACAAGTCCAACAACATTGTTTGCAACTGTTAGCAAACTCAATGATAGTCAGAAGGGTGTTGTAAGGAGCTTGGAGTTTGGTCATCTCCTGGATTTGAAGATAAGAGATATACCCACAAAGCTTGGACACTTTGTGGTTAAGTCTTTTGATCACAAGAGCTGCGAGCTTGTTGTTAAGAAAAATCGACGAATACCAGTTCTTGATGATGATGTATTCATGGTGTTTGGTATACCATTAGGGGTTAAGTTTATTGTCGAAGATGGGCTTGATGACGTTAAGGAGCTGCTTGAAGAGTGGAATGGATTATTCCCTATCAATAAGAGAGGTAAAGTACTGCCAACACAGCTGGTTGAGGTCATGCTAGAAAATGATGTTGATGGGGGTGTATGGTTCAAGAGAAACTTCATCATATTGGTTGTTGCATGCTTATTCGAAAATAGCCGTTCCAGATACATATCACCGAACATCATGAACTGCATCAATGATGTTGAAACAGTAAGAGAACTGAATTGGTGTGAGTATGATGAGGTGTCTTGTTAGTACTAAAATGTCATGGTTGAAGGACACTTCAAAACCGTTTGTGGGTCCAACATTTGTTTCTTATGGTAAGTGTGGTATGTTTGAATTCTTTATAATACTAACATTGTTTCGTATCAACTTATACTAATGATTTACATTACATTTTTCTAGGTTTTTTACGTGGATCAAATGCAAATTCTAAATAAGGTTGTAAGCCAGAACTTTTCTCTGATTACAAATTGGACTCACCAGACACTAAAGACATGTCAGATCGATGAAATTAGAATTGGCGGGTTTGGTGCCGAGAGGGTATGCAGTTCTATAGACATTAGTGGTATACTAGAGGGTTCAGATGGTGGTAACGTATTCAATGCACCTGAAGACGACGATGTGAGTGAAGACATTGTGGCGAATGACTTTACACAGCATATAATTGCCGCTTCGAAAAGTGTGTCTTCTGAGTTGGCTGGACTTGTGAAACTGATTGGTGAAGCGCCAGTTCATTTAGTGGAACATGTGAATGTGAAGAAATTAATTGAAGGTGCACATCGTTTGATTGGAATCAAAGATTGTGCCTCAACTTCAGTAGGACCACAGACAACATCACAAGCTGAGTTAGATGCATTCTGGAATAATTCACATGTACTAAGAGATGTGGACGAGATATTGAAAAACTCAACCATTGTTGCTGATTATATAAAAAGGACGGATGATGTGTATTGTTTTAGGGCAGGATTCACACAAATCTTTGATGATGACTTCAATTATCAGCATGACACCGGTGGTGATGTTCATGTATGTATCTATTTTCAGTTGTTCATGATATATATATATATATATATATATATATTACATAATACGTGCTATTTTACAAATGGAATGCATACATGCTGGTAACATCTGTATTTTTGTAGTTTGGAGAGCATCATGATGTTGAACAGACTGAAGTTCATGGTTCTGATCGGATTGTGCAAGACAATGATATGGTATGCATAATTGTCATACCTGTATTTTTATTTAATATTAGTTCATATGCTTACATCCTGTTTAATGTTGTATTAAAATAAATTGTTAGGACAAGAAACAAGATGCGTCAAATGATGACATACCTGTTGGTAATTTGAATAAGGTATCATCAAAAAAATATAGATAGAAAAAAATTAAACTGTTTTAAAACAGTTTATTGTAATTTTTTTTTTTCATGTGTTATTTGGAATTATTTTGTGCTTAAACAAATTACAGGTAGTGGATGACAGTAATGTTATCCCTCGTGATGAGTTCTTGGACATAAATATTGGTGACTTTGTTGAACTGGTATGCAAGTTTTTACTATATAACGTCTTTTAAGTAAATATCAATCTATTGAATAATTTATGACATGATTGTTTCATATTGTCAGACCACCACGTATTACAAATGTTTCAACTTATTTTATTAAGTTACTCGCAATAGGACGAGATCATTATAGATTAATAAGTTGACCCTAGTCGTGTTCTCAAGGAAGGCTAAACATGGCTTATCTACGTTGCAAAACAGAAATCAATTAAAAGAAGGGGTTTTGATATTTTAAATAATCTAATTAATCTACCTAAGCGAATGAATTTAAAGAATTTAAAATACGAATTACCTAGGCAAAAATTAATAAAGCGATTAAATCCTAAATCTAAGAATGAAGAATTAAAGGAATTTAATTTAAACATGCCTTGAATTGATTAATTAACATGATTGAGAAATTTGTATTAATGAACTGTGAATTAATCAAGAAAAGAGCAGGAAGAAAAGAGATCATAAAGCAATAAAGAAAGCAGTAAAAGAACTCACGAATTGAAAGGAAAAATAATGCATTAAGAACTCCGGGTTTGAATCACGAACGAATCCACAACGAATTTGAAAAAACGAATAATTGAATAGAAAATCTAATCTATGGTGTTTTCTCTCGTGGTCTAAACCCTAGAAAAATTCCAAGTGAAGAAGAAGACGACCCCGTCTGAAATCGCGCGTGGAGGTTTAAATAGGGTAGAAAAATTTCGCCTGGGTAGCGACCGCTAGGGGGTAGCGTTCGCTACCCCCATGTTCTGTCTGTTTCAGCGCTGGAGAAGGGTAGCGAGCGCTAGGGGATAGCGCTCGCTACCCCAAGGTTATGTTCCTTCCACCATGCAAGGGAGCTAGCGGCCGCTAGGGGGTAGCGGTCGCTAGCCCCTTGTTTTGCCTTAAATCAGGTTCAGGACCTAGCGAGCGCTAGGGGCTAGCGCCCGCTAGGTCAACTCTCGGCCAGGATGTCAATTTTCCACCTCTTGTTCGTCTTTTCGTCTCGTTTCTCTTGTCGAGCATCGAAAATCATTTTTGTCGATTCTCACCTACAATGTAGCATAAAGAAGACCAAATCATGAACTCGAACAACAAAAATAAGCATTATAAGACCAAAAGCATAATAGAAACGAGACCGAAAATGTATAAAATAACGAAACTATTGCTAACGTCCCTGATGTTAATGTTCATGAGGTGTGTACATAATTCATCATAATGTATGTTGTTATTGTATATAATGCATTGTACATATAAGATTAATGCATTTCATTCAAACGCATAATTCATTCGCTATAATCACAAAAACATAATATATTATATTTACATTTTTTTGCAATTTCACTTCGTATTTACTTTATATAACACACCTATATATTGAATTTATGTATATAGGATATGACTGATGCAAACATTAATAACATCATCAACAAGTGTGTTGAGCAGATACTGAATATTAATATTCATAATAGGTTGTACAAAAGAATATATTACAACAAATAATATATTTAATATAATTTTTTTTCTGATACTTAACAAGGGAATTCATGTGATGTAAATGTGGATATGTTGATAGCTGCAGCAGCTTCGGTTGATCATGTATGTATATAATAACGTTTATAATGCATTTCATTTGTGTCAATAATACAATAAAATTCTGACATACAACTCAATAAGTGCAGAATGAAAATGCTTCATCTATTCCTGAAATACCAGTGGATGTTGTAAAATAAAGGACCAAGGTAATTGTAATTTGTAATAAAAAATGAATATGAATGATGTGTCGATTTAAAAATATATATAAATACGAAATGCGTTACCGTGTTAGGGAAAATGCAAGGTTTCAGAAAGAATAAAAAGATTGTGCCGTGATAGGAGTAAGCTTAAAGTTATTCCAGAGTTTGCTTCACCTTTTGTTGAACGAAAGATAGATGCAAAATCTAATCTGAATAGGACTGAAAAAGTTGTAGCTTTATTCACCATGCACAACACAGAAGCTGATCAGTAAGATACAATTGATTGCATTCAATTTTCCTGTAATTCATACATATTACAATTGCATTACTAAAAAAATATATATTAATTTCAAATATTACACAGGGATCTTGAATTATTTAAGTACAGAGAGGTTGTAATAAGGAGAAATGAATTGCTTACAATGACAATTGGTGAATTGATAAATGTGAATGTAATTGATGTGTGGAGCATCATGCGTAATCGTACCGAGTCGATTCGCTTAGAAGGATCTCCACTTCGATTCTTTTTCACATCCGATCTTTGTTTAAGTTCAAATAACCATTATATAATATGTGTTTAGTATTTTGGGCATATCATATATTAACACTTGTATAACTGTGTAAATAGATACAAACCATTGTGTCGCCACCAAGTGATCGGAGCGATGAAAAAATACGTCAAACATTATGTGACAAGTTTGAAGATGAATTTGCAAAGTTTGCTGATGACACCATCGATAAGATTGATTTGGTTAGATTCTTTATAATGAATTGTTATTCTATTATTTATACATTGTGATATAACTTATAATGCATTACTGTTTCTTATTATCTTTTAAATGTTTCTTCGCAATTGTTTTTACCTATACTTAGGTATGGTCACTACTACTTCATTTGCATAGACGTTGTTAAACGTTGTGTGGCCATTGTTGATAGCAAAAATGATTTAGAAGAAAATATCTCATTCGATCACTACGGCGACGTACCTCGCAAGTTGGTATGACATAAAACCTATTTTTAAGTTTGTTACGTTAACATTTAACAGTTGTAAATCTATAAAATTTAACCTTGAACATTACTTGCAGCTGGCTTTATTTTTCGAACATGTCAAGAAACTGGGTTATGGGTGGAGATACTACGATACAGACGACTTTGATTTTACCATTGAGGCAATGGATTGTGTTGATACATATAACAGTACGGATTGTGGTATCTACCTAATGCGCCATATGGAAGCATACATGAGATGCACAAAAAAGAAATGGTCGTGTGGATTGTCCAAGAGATCGAAGAAGCAACTGAAGATACTGAGGATAAGGTATTGTGCATGATTTGTTGGGTGAGAGCAAAACGAGTACAGAGATGCAAATCTCATAGAGGCGAATGAGTACTTTCAGCTCATGTCTTCAGTCCCGAATTTCAACATTGACAAACAACTGAAATTGGTTTGATATTTGTACACATGGATGAAATGGTGTCATAGTATGTGTGTTGTTTTTATCGTTAATGTTTAGAACAAGTAGTGTAGTTCATAACATTTCTCCTATGAATATACATATAGCTATGTTTAGTTTTGATGCATTTATTGATGCAACACTTTTACCTATATTTCACATTATTTTAACACACATATCTACTTGTTCGTATAGTATCATTTATAATTATGATTTGACCAATGCATTTTATTGTATATGTTCATGCAATATCTATTGTTATTTAGTGCATATTAATAAATAATATAAAATATATGCAAAAAAAAAACATTTGGAATTAATAACATAACTCGTTTTATGTTTCTATACGTTGGCCACGGAAGCATATTATAAATAACATTTGATTTAAGTCATTAAACTTTATAATTATATGTTGGTGTATTATAATTTATCCTAATGTCTATATTAATGCATTTTAATGTACATTGTAATGCATTTTGTATGGTTATCTAATGCATAAAATAAATCAATGTAAAAAAAGTAAATTTTATATAACAATACGTAAAATGTTAAACATCATACAAAAATAAACATTACTTATAAAAATAATTACTGTTCTACTAATTTTAAAAAAACATCCATACAAATAAGAGAAGTGTGTCAAACATCTTTTGTTCCCGATGTGCGTACTTTATCACAATTCCTCGAATCATGGTGCGCCATCTGCTTACAATTATCACATCTCCTCTTCGTTTGCTTGCTTTAAATATGACCTTCTCCTTTCTAGATTTAAGCCTACTCCCACTTCCTTTGGTTTTGACAGGGTCTGGCGGATGTACATCAACCATATCAGGAACGGTAGCTCCATAATACTTCTCAAAAATGCTTTGTTTTCCAGCGTATAGTGTAGTTTTCAGTATCCTATTTTCATACTTTTCTCTAAGCATATGTAAATTGTGGGCAACTTCAACCATCAAATCATCTGAACCTTGAACATTACCAATCATCGAATAGAAATTGGAGAAAATATCTTTCAGAAGAGACATGTTGCCTCTATCCATTCCTATTCCATACGACATGCTTTGTTTTTGATGGATGCATGCAAATTTTGTCCATCTTCGCACAATATATTTATCTGGTATCTTATTAATCTTCATGTTCTTCAAAACAACCAACACATGACGACACATAAGACCTCTACGAACAAACCGTTTACATAAGCAACTTGTAGTCAGACTTTCAAACTCGTGAACAACATGGAATAAACCATATTTATGATCATCGACCTCATGAATATTACCTCCTGCTGTTGCGATGATGCTGCGAATCGAACAAGAATTAATGGCGTAATGAATTTGCTTCTGCAGGTCATAGAATATCTTGTGTGTATAAATAGAGGCTCCATGCTTCTCCAAATCCCATTTGGTTTTACACTCCGGAAATGATGATTTATTCAAACTGCTCAACTGATCATGCGCATTACGTTGTGCATCAATGGCAGTACTGAAATGCATAAAGAATTCAACAAGATTTGACTCTTTGTTCAAATACTTACGAAAGAAACTGTTCTCACTTTCAGACATTGATGTTGTACGGAACTTAACCACTCATTGATACATCGCGAAAATAAGCAGGTATCCAATGACTACGTAGTTCGAACATATGTTGGAACCACGGGTCATCATTTAATGTAAACTCATCCAAGACAGAATGCCACCAGTGTTCAAAGTCTGACGGTTCTATGTGTTCAGACCATACAATGTCATTAAACTTCTTAGTGAAATCAACATTCTCTTTCAAGCTCTTCGGTATTTTATCTGCAACCTTGCACATTATATGCCACATGCAAAAACAGTGTATTGTGCGTGGAAGAACACGTTCCACAACAATCTTGATTTCTGGATCTTGGTCGGTAATTAATATACGTGGTTGTACTCCCATACATTCTTGGAACTTATTATTTACCCATGAATAAGATTCTACATCCTCTGATGTAAGTAGCGCTACTGCGAATGTTATACACTTCCCATGGTTGTCTTTTCCAGTGAATGGAGTAAAAATCATATTGTACCTGTATGAAATAAAACGATGCATATTAATGAATTATATGATTCAATATCTTACTATGTACAATGCATTATGTTAAACAGAAACAATAAAAATTTGCTTGATACTTACTTATTAGTACAATATGTTGCATCAAAAGAGACAACATTGCCAAACGCATTATATTTGCTTTTAGCATGCTCGTCTGCCCAAAACAAACTTGTAAGCTTTTCACTTCCATCCACAGAATATTCGAATGTGAAACCGGGGCACACCTCTCTTTGCTTTTGCAGTTTATCCAGAATGATCTGAGCATCAACACCAATCACGAAAGCACGAAGATCACGATTGAAAATTTTAAAATCCGACAGATTGCATCCAACATCGTCATAATTACCATCCAACTCTCTAAAAAGACGGAAAGAACGCATAGGTCCTATATTCACCATTGCACAATTTAATATAAAATTCTGATGGCCAATATCAAACTTTCTGTGCATCTTCATAAACCTTTTGTAGTTAGTACACATAAGATCATGATTATGTGCCTCCACAAAAACTTTCACACGATAGCAATCTGCACCATTCAGAATGAGTATAACTCTCGCCCTGCAGTTTGTACGACTAGACAATCTACGTCTTTTTCTATCATTTTCGTTTAAATGGTCAACGTTTTTTTAAACCTTCACGATTGCACAACACATATCTGGACAAATTTGTACCATCTTTAGCTCTTGTCATGGTACCCTGCCGGATGTCAAACCCGCAAATCGCAATATACTTTTTATAAAACTGAATACTCTCCTCTAAGTTTGAGAAAACTTGGCCTACTTCAGATTTCAAGTTATCCTCATATTTAAGTATGTAAATATCTCCTTCGACTGAAGTATAGAAATCTTCCGTACCTTAAAATAATAATGAAAAACCAACATAACAAAACATTCAAATCTTCTAAAAAATACAGGTGCTATCATAACATATTAACAGTGCATTTAATAATTAAATACAATGTATTTGCATATATATTTATAACTCAATTACATACATATTGTATGCAATTAACTGACTGTTGAAACAATGCATATTGACAAATAAACTAAGGCGTTTTTTCACATTATACTATGCATAAAGCATAAAAACATAAATAATTGTAATTAATTCACGTAAATTAATTACATATTATGTCCTTACCATGAAAATGTCAAACCTATCAAAACCCATAATGAAATTTAGGAACAAATTCATACCAAACTCGAATAATAAATCATAAATCGTACCGTTAAATATGCATACTAAAACGCCACATACGCATATTAAACGCCAAGTAACTTTTTTGATTAAATTGAAAAATCATAATGAATAACACTACAACAAAACGACAATGCATAACCTACTACTGATGATGCATAATATCGAATATAACAGTTCACATTTGTCTATAATTGGAATTCACGATACACGCATACCTTCGAACTGTTCTTCTAACATGTTCATCGACTGGAACACGGTAATTACCAAAAATTCGAATTTGTTTTTGTTTAAACTTCAGTAAAAAAAACCACAGCACGTTCCAAACATTAAATCTCCACTTTACTTTTCAAATCTCATAATTATGGAAATTAAATAACCACTCTTATTAATTTAACGTCAGTTATGTTATTACTCCCTTAAATTTCTCATATCATGCAACAATTAAAACACACGGTTATTCTCTCTCACATCTAAATTACTTAAATGTCCTTAATCTTCAAAAAATATCCGATTATAATGGTTTAAAAATTAATAAATGATTCTATAAATATAACCGTCCGATCAAAAAGATAAATGGTTGTGATTCTTTCCTATTTCTTACTTTAAAAACACTTTTTATATGATCTATATCCTATATATATAGTATTTTCATATTTTCACGCGTGCGTTGACTATAAATATAGTTAAATATTTATAAGTCAATGGAATCATTCTCAAAACTATAATAAAAAGGAAGAGAAAAATGATATGCATATAATATGAATGATTGAGTACACAAATATAGTTACATTTATCAGGTATTAATTTAGTGAAGTACATAATGATATATTTAAGGAATAAGATTACCCATGTTAAATAAATTGTTTATGAAATAAGTTCCTCGTACAATTTAAGCTAAGAAAATTTGATCTTTTGAAAATTATATGCATGCATGTATATATAAAAAAGAAGTAATCTTGTTAATTGCAATTCAAAAATAAATAAAAAGAATACAATAATAGCTCCAACATCCTCTTAGAATTAATGTAATACTATAGTACCATTTTTATATATATACTCCATCTGTCCCCTAATAAGTGTCCCATAAGGGGAAAAAATTTGTCCCCTAATAAGTGTCCCATTTCAATTTTCAAGAGTAAAATACTATTAAAGTTCCTATTTTGCCCTTGTAATCATTTGAATATTTTTACTTTTTATATTTTCAATGCAATAATGAGGGGTAAAGAGTGTAATTTAGCTTGTTTTCTTGATAATTGAATTTTGGTGTTTGGGGACACTTATTGGGGGGCGGAGGGAGTAACATTTAATGCTCTAATTTTAAAGACCAAAGAGAACTAATCTTTATTCACATGAAAATATATAAACATTTATATTTGGTTAATAAATATTTAATATCAGCAAAAATAGTGCTAATGATCCAATTAAAAATACACCAATTTGATTTAGAAACAAAAAAAAATTAGATCACAAAAATATACTCCCTCCATTCCTACTTACTTGACACGTTTTCCTTTTCGGGACGTTCCGGTATACTTGACACGTTTCCTAAAATAGAAATAATAAGAGATTTTAATCTCAAATTTAGTTTAATTAAACACTATTTAGTTACACCCTAATTGGACTTAAATTAACTAACTAAAAAAAAAGCCCAAACCCAACCCAAACCCAATTTACACTCTCATTCCTAATTCCTAACTCTACACTCCTCCTCCCCACTACCCACCTTCTATTCGAGAATCATAATTCGGAGAACTCTAATTCCTATCTCTATCCCTCGCTACCGCTATCCACATTCATTCGGAGAACCCTAATTCTTAAATCCATCGCCGCTTTCATGCAACCCTAACTCTATTTCTCCTGTTACCCACCTTCATCGCAAACCCTAGATCTCTCTACCCGCCTCTCTCTACAACACCTTCTGTTTGTAACATGTGGAAATTGAATTCATCTCCAAACCTTGTTCCCACCACGATTGTGTTTCGCCACCTGCGGGTTCCCACCTAAACGATGGAGCTCTTTATGCCGCCCCCCAATTGCGATGAAGGAGGAACTAAACGATGGGTTTTGCGGTGGCGAGAGAATCCCGTGATCGCCGACCTCTAAAAGACCCCTCTTTCTCCACCGCAACCCCCCATACCCAGCACAAGTAGAGATCCATACTTTATTCATGGCGGGCTTTGTCCCTTTATGCCTGGAGATCTCTCCGATGAGGATGACACATCTTATCTTTGGCATGGGCCGTTTGGAGGCGTGGAGAAGGAGGAGGAAGAGAGGAGATTGGTGGCGACCTATGAAGCTCCAATTTCCATCCATTCATTACCATTTAGCCCTAGAATAGAGAGCTGCGGAGAGGCAGTGGCGGAGGGAGAAAAGCAAATGCGCGATTCTCCATTTTTTGACTCCTACTTCAGGGAGTTTGACCTTCCTGTGGTGAGATCTATCCTCTGTCTTGATTACTTATGATGCATGTGATGAAATTGGTGATTGTTGACTGTTGGGAATATGTGGTTATGTTGATGACTGTTTTGTTAAGCTGTGATGAATCTAATGATTGTTGTGTTAAGTTGTGATGAATCTGATGCATGATTATGTGGTATATGTGGTAAGTTGTGAGGTAATGGAGCATGTGATGAATCTGATGGGAAAATTTGATTATGATACTATTTGTGTTAAGCTGTGAGGTAAGTTGTGATGCTAAGTGTTGATTCTGATGGAGCATGTGATGAATCTGATGAGAATATGTGATTCTTATGCTATATGTGGTAAGTTGTGATGTAAGAATGTGATGCTATATGTTGAATATGTGGTAAGTTGTGAGGTGATGGAGCATGTGATGAATTTGATGGGAAAAATTGATTCTGATGTTATATGTGTTAAGCTGTGAGGTAATCTGATGCTATCTGCTAATCTGTGTTAAGCTGTGAGGTAATCTGATGCTATATGTGTTAAGCTGTGAGGTAATCTGATGCTATATGTGTTAAGCTGTGAGGTGATTCTGATGCTATATGTGATGCTATCTGTGATGGAGCCTGATGTTATATGTAATCTAATGCTATATGTGTGATGGGGTATATGATGAATCTGATGCTATATGTGTGATGGAGCAATCTGAGGTAAGTTGTGATGCTATATGCGTGATGGAGCAATATGTGATTCTGATGCCTTTTGATGATTCTGATACAAAATGTGATGCAATATGTGTGATGGAGCAATATGAGGTAAGCTGTGTTGGGGCATGATTATGTGTTGACAATCTGATTTTGGTTAACAATATCTGATTATGTGTTGGCAATCTGTGTTGATGCATGATTATGTGTTGCAATCTGTGTAGTGTGTTGAATCTGATTTTAGTAAAGGTAAGTTATAGATTCATCATTTAAGTGGCAACAAATGCACAAAATAAAGTTGCACTACAATCAAGAGTACTCTTAAATGATGTGTTACTCTTGATGTATTAGTGCATACAAAAGCTGTCTTCATAACCAAAAAATTGCAGTCTTCAAACCACATTCAAAGCTGCCCATCTATCCCTTCATACCCTTGTATCTCATCTATTCCCAAATCTTTGATAATCTCCCCTATTCCTTCAAAGCTGTCCATCTCAATTAAGTAGTGCAAACACTCTTTAACTAGCTCAAGTGGAACCTCTAAGCTAATTGGCAAAGTCTCAACCCTTCTCAATGCATCCTTTCCCATATGTGGAATCTTGTAGCTGTTTTGGCCTTTAACTTTCATGATCTCCATCATACAACCCTGCAAACTTAGAAAAACTTTATCTAAAGTTAGTGGTGATAGAGTATTGAATGAGTTTTGGACTGCATTCATCATTTCTTCCAGTGTTTTGCAAGTTGTTTCAAGTTGTAAGGACTGAATAGCCCTAAACCAACCTAGATCATTAACATTTGTGTTCGGACTGTTAGGTGGCTGTTGCACTAGTCTGATATTGAAACCATTTTGTGTTGCAGCAACCCTGAAATTTATGTCATCATCCTTTATGTGTGGCTTTGCGTTATCTTGTTGAATCAATATGTGCTTTGATGCACCAACTAACCACTTGTTCATTATTGCTGGTATTATCTGTCCATTTAATGTAGTTCATTAAATGCTAAACATAAAGGTAAGTTGTCAATGATAAAGCTATATTCTGAGATGTAAAACACTCTACACTGATTTCATTAAATGCAGTGCATTAAATGCTAAACATAAAGGTAAGTTATCAATGATGAAGCTGTAAAACACTCTAAAATCATTTCATTCAAAGTTGTGCATTAAATACAGTTTGCAATCAGTACCTGATTTATCAAACATGATTTAACAACAGTTTTTGTGACTGACTCTATGGATTTAGTCTCTAATGCTCCTCTTGGCATGTGCTTGCTTCTTCTCTTTGCTGCCACTTGCTTGGTGAATGGGAATATCCCAATTTTTCCATTGAATAACACTTCACCATTTTCTGCAATATGTGGTCTTGCAACTGCACACATGAACATTACTTTATGAATGAAACCTTTATTCTTGCATGTTCTATGTGGCTCTAGTTCTTGAGGAGCCAAGTAGAACCTCCTCTTATCTCTTATAATGAAGAACCATTTGTCATCAATATGCACCACATTGTGCATGTTTCTAAACCTTAACCGATTCAATATTGAATCGAGCTCTATAGACTTGAGACTAAATCGTAGTCATAGTAGCTTATTCGGGGCTGTTAAGTCGAGCTTCAAAGTTGAAGTGTGAGCTCTGAGATGCCCTGATTTGACCCACCTCCAAACACTTGTTGAACCACACTTTAAACCCAAAGCAATAGATCTCAAGCTACCTCTTTTACTTAGCTCAAGATAAGCCAAAACATGAAGGTCAAGTAGTTTATGACTTATTTTTTTCTAAGTTTCTTACCACTTTCAACATGTATAGCTAATCCTTCACTTCTTTGTTGTTTTGCAGCACTCCAAAGACGACTAACGGTGGATCTCGACACTTTGAAATGCTCCTCGGCTTACTTCATTCTCCCTCAACGAGGCTTCCCGTTGCTGCTGCCTTCAAGAACGAACTGCACTATAAGGTTTCTCTCTTTAGTAGAGAGATCCTTCTTCACCATTTTTTTAAGTGTTTAGTTGTAGAAATATAGGAATACAAACTAAATGTTGTAACTCTACTTTTAAAGATTGTTTATGGTGGGAAATTTGAAGTTGTAAAGGATTTTAGGTTGGTTTTGGTGGAATATGAATCTCTCGCTCATTTTTTCATTCTGAAATTTGGAAATTTCAACTTGTAAGGGATATATTGTGGAATGAAATATTTTTTTATCTTAACTTGAGATTTTTTTTAATTTGTCTATTGTTTAACATGTTTTAATTCATTTAATAATTTATCTTCATTTTTCTGACTATTAAAAAAATGACCTTTTAATTCATTTAATTAAATTAAAAAATTTAAGTAATTAATTAATTAAACTAAATTAAAAAATGAATTTTTATCAAGCTTTTTTAATTATTGAATTTAATAAACATTAAACAAACAATAAATAACTCTAATCACAACACTTAAAGTGTCTTACTTCCTTGTCTTAATTTTCGTGCCAAAAAGAAACGTGTCAAGTAAGTAGGAATGAAGAGAGTAATAAATTAAAAACCATGTGCTTGCACACCAAACAAAATTAAAAAAGAAAAAGAGACCATAAAATGTTGAGATCTTTTTATTTTAGATGTTTTGAGCATGATTAAAGACTCATTAGTTTTTACTGCTCTGTTCCTACAACCAATGATAAAAAATGTCCATGTTCCTCCATATAGTTTGATATTTCTTTAGATTTTATGCTTATCGAATCTAATCAAAATATATATTAATATCATCTTATTGCTTCTATATCTAATGCAATTTATAAAAATCACATATCAAATTATGTAATACGTCTACAATTGATATGTAACAAAAATGTATTATTAATCAACACAGGTTGATAAATTGATCTTAAAGTTTAATTGTAACTAACGCCCAAAAATCTACAGCGCTATACACATTTATTACTCTTATTGTTCTATACATAAATAAAATTTCATCAATAAAATATGAAGGAGACCGACAAGTTCAAGATCAAGTCAATGTTTTCCAGCTCGTCAGGCCGGTTCTCGAATGACTATGGGAGACGTTACTCTGAATCCTCCGAAAATTATCCTAACACAGTCGATGCCACGCCTCGTTATAAAATCGATCTTCGCCATTTCTACTCCGATTGAACTACAATCATGGACCCAAAATACTGCTCCCAACCAAAATCAAGAAACACCATAATCCTTGATTAACCGAACAAAATTATAAAAGTTTCTCAAAATGAAACTTCTAAAATACTACTCCCTCCGTCCCATGAATGTAGTCTCACTTTCCCGTTTGGGACGTCCCACGAATGTAGTCCCGTTTCCATTTTTGATAAATTTTAGCTCTTAAGTATTGCACTAATTGGGCTCCTAATTTAACTAACCCATTAAGTCAAATCTACTAACCCACCCTAATTACACCCATTTTCATTCACCCAATATGCATTCACCAACATCAGATTAACCCATCCATTAACCTAACATCATACTTCTTCATCGATTCACCCAACATCAAACCCTAGTTCCTCATCTACCAAACCTCTTCGGCGCCTGCTCACCTTCAACCTTAATCAAACGTTCTCTTCCTTTGTGATTTGTCCGCCGCTCACCTTCAACCTTACTGCCTCTTCGATTTCTCATTCTCTAACCCTAAAATTGTTCTCGCATCCCACCGCTATGATGAAATCGCTGAAAATAGAACCCAAATCAGAGTGGATGTCCACTTCGGCGCCACCCCTTCCACATCCAACATCTCTATCCGACCACATAGTTGTGATGAAATTGCCAAAAATTGAGTCTGGAGCAGAGAATATCCCCCACTTATTTGTGGGAAAACCCTTCGTCGCCACCCCTACCACAACCAAAGAAGAATAGTCGTTTATCAAAATGGATGTCCACTTTTCGTAGTGCAGACACCATAAATGAATGATCTTTTGAGTCCTCTGTCTAGGTGCTACCCCCTCTCCTTCTTTAAGTTGTGGAAAGGTGAGTGGCGACCTTGAGGTATGGTTTCCTCAGATCTGTGATTTGTGTGGTCTACTTGAACCTACCCCACTGTCTTTGTCTAATTATGATTGTCCTAACTCACATTTTCACATTCTGAGCGGAGGATTTTGCCATAAAGTGTTGGTGGAGAATGGAGAATCTGATGGGGAGTTGGTGAAGGAAAAGTTAAAAAAAGAGCTCGTAGATATGTTATTGGTGAGATCTTTCCTTACTGCCTATTTGTGCATGTCTGATCTATTGGTTCTAAAATTGTATGATGAACACAGTTTGGTAGGTTTTTTATTGGTTCTAAAATGATATAAATATGCTCAACCCTAGGCTTTGATATTGTTCTGAGATTGATGTTGTGTGTAGCTGAGATGATTTGTTATTGACTGCATGTCATGAGTAATGTTCATTGCTATGTTCATGTGCTATAGTTTAGTGACTGTGATGATAAAAATTGTGATATGTGGGATTTTCATGTGATCTGAATTGTGATTTGTGGGATTTTCATGTGATCTGAATTGTGATATGTGAGATTTCTAATCTGTGTGATTGTGGTGTTCTTATGACCTATTTGTATGTGGGATTTTCATAGAGTAAAAGGCCAAATTAATCTGCATATTTTGCATACTTTTGAGTCTTAATTCAATAAGAATTCAAGTACTGTAAATATGCACATATTTACACAATAAAACCCCCCTGACATTCATAAGTTACACCTTAAACATGCTTACATCTAATGTTTAATAGGCATAACTAAATAGCAACAAAATATATATTCAAAACAATTTCCAAAATAAGCTTCTATAACTAAGAAACAACAAAATAAGCTTTTGTCCTATAAATGAGAAGCTTATGTACACCACCTGTACACCAACTTGTAGATTCTGCCCTATGTGCATCATGTAAGCCTCTGCACTTCATCTGTCATTCCAATTGCATCCATAAGACTTTGTACACCACCTTGTATCATTCCATTCTCAATCATATGTGCTATGCATTCATGTACAAGTTATGGTGAAACTTCTAGGTCTATTGGTAATGCATCTGCCCTTATGAGTGCATCTTTTTTCATGTGGGGAATCTTGTAGGTATTGTGACCCTTATCTTCATTATTTCAACCATACACCCTTGTAGGCTTAAGAACACCTTATTAAATATCATTGGGGAAAAGTTTTCAAAAGAACTTGTGACTGCATTCACAAGTTCATCCACATTAAGTAGTCTATCGAATTGTAAAGCTTGCAAAGAAAAACTTACCCTCAATAATTTGTTTGGGGCATTGAGGTCCGATTTGATTGCATTACTTTGAGCTTTGATTAGACCTGTATTTATCCACCTCCAAACTGTGCTCTTACTGCAGCTTATGCCTATGGCTAGCTTTCTGATTGTTGACCTCTTGAACAATTCCAAGCTTTCAATGTGTTGCAAATCAATAATGACTTTCTTACTTCTTGTATAGATTTTCGTACTTTGAGCTGACACCATTTCTCTACTTGTTCTCTTATCTTTTGCAGCTGCCCAAATCCGAGACACTGTCTTCCGACAGCAACCGAACTTCGTAGCTGCTTCACTCATCACCCCGCGACGTGGCTTTCCATCGATCGAGTTCAAAACAAGAAACTGTAGTATAGAGCCTTTCATTTATGTTGTGATATTTTTTGATTTCACCATGTTTTTGCTTTTGATGCTCTGAATGTGTATTAGAAATTTGAGAGATGGTTTGATGAATGAATTGAACACTAGGTTTATTTATAGGATGGTTGTAATGCACTGTGTTGGAAATTTAAATTTTAGCCAAAAATTTTGAGTTTGGAGCTTAAATTTTTGGCCAAATTTATAGATTTCATTTCATTCTTTTCGAATGTTCACTGACTTGATGTGTATGCATGGTTTAATGAATTCCAATTTTTGGGATTGACAAAAAATAACTAATTAAATTAATTAAAAATACTTAATTAAAATTTCTTGTTTTATTAACTATAAATGAATAGAAAATGAGTAAGAAGTTAAATGTAATTAGTTCACAAGTCAAGCACACTAATGCATCTAATAAAGTGAATATTGGTTTGCGTGCAAAATGAGATGGGGACTACATTCATGGGACATAGGGAGTACGTGTTATTGAAACTCTTCGCATCACTTCATCAAGGGGAAGACGAGAAAGACAACAATGCAATCATTAAGGGGAAACTCTTCATTACTTCATCCAACTCCTTAGTGTGGAAGGAGAAGACGCAAGCGGAGATATGGTAGTCGGAGAAATGGCCGTGAAGACAAGCACGTACATGAGGGCGTGGATGAAGTTGATCAGGCTCAACTTACATCACGGGGAACTTCCACACCCAAGCCAGGCCTGACTTGAAGAAGGTGAGGCCATGAGGGGTCATAAACTCGTAGTAGACATTGCCGTCAGGGCCCTTGAAGGAGTCAGTGAAGTGAAAGAAGCACAAGAGGTCGCAAAGCCCTATGAGGGCGTAGATAATGTGGGTCTTCATGTCAGAGTACTCATTGTTGTAGTAGATCGATGGAAGCACCATGTCAAAGGTCAGGAGGGTTCTCATGGGGAGGAAGTTTGTCCGGAGGGAGGTCTTCAACAGAGTATTCTGCTTCAAACATGAAGACACCAATCAATTCGACTACTCGATTGCCAGGGGGCTAGCGCCCAATCACAGTGATCTCCCAGCAAAAAAAAAAAATGAAAAGAAAGCAACCTTGAGCAGTGCGAGAGACTAGGGAATGGGCCGCTCCCCTAGGGTCGGAGAGTGAAGTAACAGCAGGCATGAAATCATAGGAAAAAAGAAAAATGGTCTTGATTGACACGTACGTAGGTTCTGGTGTGCACATAGGAAAAGAACAACTACTTTTGAGAAAGCGAAAATCAAAGAAAAGGATTTACCTAGTAAACCAAAGCCAACAAGGGAAGCTGCTCTCGGGGAAGCACCAACATTCTCACTCTACTTCAATCTACTTTGAATGAGCGAATTACCCCAATATTTATATTACTATATATCTATATAAGTCAAAGATATACTTCTTCTAATTCAAAAATAATAATCTCCAATTCTCTGTTACCAAATGACAACAAAAATTCGTATGGTATCAGAAAGAACGGGCGACGGTGTTGAGTGTGAAATGATGTACACAATTTATAATGCGCAAGTGCATGCAATCACCAAGTAATATAAGGAATTATTCCAAATTCGTCTCCACAGGGAATGCAAATTAGTTCTTGTACACGTTCAACAAAAAAAAAATAAAACGACGGGAATTTAAATCAATATTTTGTTTGAGTTTTCTAAACTAGAATTTAGAATTAATTAACAACTGAACAATAACGAATGGAATAAAAATTAACAAAGTAACAGGAATAAAGACTCCAAATTCAGACACCACAAACTAAGAGTAACCGAACAAGGACATGTTTAAAACAAGAGACTCGGGTTTAGACTCTCTTATGCTTCATTCACGATCAGACCAATAATGCTACAATATTTCCTCAGCAAACATACTACAGTGGAGTGAATCATCAACTGCATACGATTTTTCCAAATTCCTATGACTATATCCGATTACTAAACTAATATATTCTTATATCTAGTTCAGTAAATCAAATATTCATTAGTTTAGCACCATTCACACAAGCCACACATGGTAAACACATAATCTTATGCTATTTAACACATATGTCATTCAAGTATTTTCACCAAAATTAACCTTTCCAGTATTACTAACTCCTATTATTAGTTGATCAAGCTAACACCAAGAGATTAAAGAGACAAAGCACTTGAATGAACTGTAGTAGAGAGCAATGGAAAAACAAGCTAAAAACGAAATATATTAAAGCATAAGTTTATCCAAACCCAAGTCTAAAATGTTTAGCTCATATAGGAAATGAAAACTGAAAATGGAATATTGATGTTCAACATCTTAAAATCCAGGTTACAGATGATAAATGAGAAATAAAAGAGTAATAATCTTTAGAAGTTGATTTCCCAATCTTCTTCTTTCGAATTCTTGTTCTTCTTTCCCAGATGTGAACTATCTTTTTCTTCCCAGCAGCATTTCCTCCCCACACCCAGCTGCTCTCTTCCCTCTCTGCCCCCCTCTTTTGTGTCTTACGGCTAGTGTGTTTTCTAGCTGCTAGGTTACTCCAGATAGAAGGCTGAAATTACTAAGTTGCCCTCCAGCATTTCACTAACATTTAGGTGCACTCTTGTCTTTTTCTCTTTTAGCTATGGGTCTCATATTCTTTTTCTTTTGCTGCAACCATCCAGTCAGCATAATTTTTCCAGAATTTGTCTCCTCTTCCACCTAAAGCACACACAAAAGTAATATTTGTCTTTTCTCCTTACAGAATAGCTAATCAAAAATAAAATAACACCAACTAGAATTGCAACAACAACAATACACTACAAAAAGTGGTAAAAACTAAAAAAAATATAGGATAATAAATAACTCTTTTCAAGAGTTATCAGACGGCGTGGGACAACCAATCCTCGATGCTGCTAATGGGGAGACATTTATGCATCACTTAAAGTTATACAAAGTCAAGAAGTTACACTTACCTTGATAATTAGATCATACATATTGTCATTATCATTTTGCATGTCCTGCTTCATTCTTAACGTTGCTTTTCTCTCCTCAATCAATCTCCGCTTCATGTCATTAAACAAATTCATAGATTCTTCAATCAGTATATCCCTCCATGGACTGTTCATCTTCTTTTCCCTATACTCTTTAATCTCAATCAGTTTCTGAAACATAAAATTTATGTAAGACATTCCCTACTTGGGGATATTTTTATTTGAGAGAAATTAGATAATTGAACAAAAGATACAATAAAAATCTCTAGAAGAAACAGTCGAGTGTTCAAAAGAAAACCCACCTGGTGAAGAAAAGATACAGTAAAAATTTGTATATAAAGGATGTGAACAGAAATCTAGAGATAATATGTATATAAGGGATGTGAAGAGGTGCTTTAAAAAGGTGTGAAGCTGTTAACAAATCTGTTGGAAAATAAAAAACTGTTTTATAACTCCTCAAACTAATAACCAAAACTTAACTTTTAGATATTATATTAATTTATATTTTATATTATATAAAATCATTATTTATAACTTATAAAATTACAATTTTAACTTGTAAATTAATATAAAAGTACACATATTTAAGGCAGTTCTAAAAGAGATGTGAGTTCAAAATGGTCGTCGTGAACGGATCATATTTCAAACCGTGAATTGTTATAACCACGGTTTGGTCACGATTTCAAAATAATAGAACCGTAAACCAACGATTTGATTGTGGTTCAAACCGTAATCATAACCGTGAACAACCTTTAATTATCTATAATCGTGAACACATTTGATTATACAAGATAAACCTCAAAAGAATTGTAATGCCCCACTCATTTCGTTAGAACTATCTCGTATTAGATATTTTGTGGCTAATTAAAATCTGCATATGAATAGAATATCAATTAACAATTAATAATGTTAATTCCTACATTGCCTATGTTAGGAACCCCATGAATTTATTTGTTTTGATGATGTTTCTCGAAACTTCACTTTGATGTCTTGTTTATTAGAAACCAGGTAGTCATTGTTATCTATTAAGGTATATCTTAAGTGTAAAAGAAGCAGATCGTTTTCTGGTAAATAACGATATGTCTTATTCTAGTAAGATAGCCTGGACACAATGATTGTTTGAATAACAAGTTTTTCTTTATGTAAGACAGCTGGCTCCTAATATGGAGAACAGATCATTTTCTTATATTAAATAACGATCTGTTTCACATAGTAGCAGCTCGCTGTCATTTATACTTGTTTTTGGTTTCGACTTCTAGTTCATCTATCTACAGATCACAAATGTAAAAGTAGTTTGAAGTTTCAAACTCACTTATAATGATCTGGTTCTCTAGACTAGAATTAGCTAATGAATAGGAAACATAATATACTTGTAATTTATTACAAGTGGTTGAGCAGCTTGTTCTCAAAATCAGCCCGCTGCTCGATACTCCAACAGATCGATTTTCAACTCATTACAAGAGGATGTGCAGCTCATTCCAAATGAATACATCAACCCGCTGTCATCTCAAGCAGCAGATCGTTTGTTTCAAAACGATTTGGTCTTCTCTACCGCTTATACAACAGATCGTTTTATGTCAAAAACGATCTGGTCATTTCGTTCAAATTGGAAAATCAAAGAGATGGAGGACATCACAATGAACAGCGAACTGTCATTACATCTAGATCAAGCTGCTCCTCACAATAACTACGGTGGACTGCCGACATACCTAAATTTTTCACAAGTCAACCACTTAATGTATTGTCACATCTATAGCATACTTTAAGGAATGAAGTACGAGAATATCAAAACTCCAGTACGGTGAATCATTCCCTGTATGGCAATACACTGGAAAATCGCGTGAAAGGTGGAAACAACTCTCATTTGACAGTGCGTGTCTCAACAACACTGCCATGCATTTAATGCAGTCATTAATGCGATGAAGAAGGACATCTTCTTCTCCAACGGATAGTTTCTTCAAAGAGGCTATAAATACCACCTTCACTTCCAGAAAGAAGTACGAGAATTCAAGCTATCATTCTGCCATTACTCTGCTAAAATCTTCAAGCTATCATCGCTCAAAACACTTCCAACCATCAAGAATTCTCTGTAGTGATTACAGTTTTTGAAGATTTATTTTTTGGAAAACTATTTCTACGAAATCCCAAGTTTGGATCTAGATTTGATCCAGTTAAATTCTAAGATTGTAGTTTTCACTCTTAGAAGATTTGTATTCACAAGAAGTTATCTAGACTTGATAATTCTTGTGGCTCGTACTCAACGAGTAAAAAGAAAGGAGAAAGCTAGTAAAGTTTTCGATCTAGATTCGATCAAATTGTGGACGTAGGGACAGTTTATCCCGAACCACGTTAACTGCTTGCGTTCTTTATTTTCTCTTTACATCATCGTTATCTTCTTCATACTCTTGCTCATAAATCTTGGTTAATAATTACTTCAAGAAAGAAAACGTTTTTCACATTAAAAAGAGCATTAACCACCATATTCCGCACACAACTTTAATCAAGTTTAAATTTGTTGTTATTATTCTTGATTACTGTTTTTCACGCATAAGGCATTATTTGAGTGAGATTAAATCTTCTCGACAAGAAGATTTGCTTTACTACTCTAAGCTATCTTAGTTATTAAGTGTGCTTAAGCCTTATACCTAAGTTTAAAACAAGTAAACCCTAAAAGTTTGAATTGGTGTATCCCCCCCCATACACCAATCTAGCTCTTTCGGGACCAACAAGTGGTATCAGAGCAGTGGTCCATATTGACCATTGTTTCTATTTCACAGGAGATTATCTCTGTGTGGTCATCTTGGATAGATCTAGAAAACGTTTTCACTACATAACTCACTTGCATTCTTCTAACATTTACTCTAAGTCATGGAAGGTCAAATGGCTAGAGCTTGTGAGGATTTCTCAATAGCTGGATATGAAGACTGGAGCTTCAGACTAGAAATGTGCCTCAGAGCTCATCACATCAAGATGTGGTCCGTCATCACCAATGGACCAATCAAAATCATGCACAAACATTCAACTGAGATAAAAGATGGAACTGGACCCACTCCCACCGTTGAACTAGTCGAAAAGGAGAAAGATATGGATGACTATACCATGGAGGAGAAGAAAGAAGCAAGCTTAGACGACTATGCAAAAGGATTGATTTCCAGCATAGTTAAGGGAATCTACCTAGCTAAAATCCGACGTCTCAAAACAGCTAAAGAGATGTGGGATGTGCTGCGAGAGATAAGCATGGGATCCGACGTGATTCAAGAAAACAAGATGTCCATAGCTTGCAACAAATATGAAGAATTCAAAATGAAATCTGGTGAAACTATAGCACAAATGAAGAATAGATTTACCGAAATCTTGATCGAGATAGATACCATCGACAAAGACAAGTATACCCAACGCGAAAAGAACCTCAAAATCATTCGCGCTCTACCTGCCAGTTGGGAGATATATTCTGCAATGCATCCCATGATGCCAGAGTTCAACTCTCTTACTATCGATGCCTTGTTTGATTTACTAACGGGCAATGAGTACGAAATCAATCATATTCATGGTCAATCTTTGTAACGCCCTTATTTTTTAAACAAGGACATTACGAAAAACTTTACATTTTCTTTAATCATTTAATATTATAAATCATATTATGAATTATGTTTTAAGATAAGCAGCGGAGTGTATAATAAAATTTTACAAACGGACGGCATATCCCCTATAAATACGTATATGCCAACCTAAAATATCAACAAATAGCAGCAGACAACGATGCCAAACATGAGACACAACCCTCATCAATCAATTATATATATATACATGCCCATCAAAATATCAACATCAGTTTAAAATTTCGCTCGAGTGTGTTTCAACCAAACATAGTTATCATATGGAAAATACGATTTTAAAACATTTGAACAAAACTAGGTTATATCGTATTATCACACACATATATCATAATAACATAAGTTTTATGTAATCCAACATATTGGAACTGGGAGAGTATAGAGCACATTCCCGTTTGACTCCATCATCGACTCTTAACCTGCAAACACAACATTAAATAGGGTGTGAGTATGCAAGCACACTCAGTGGGGAATACGCTGCAAGCAGTTATAACCAATTGTGTAATGCAACATAACGTAATGAACCTCTTTAGCTTAGCTGTTTAAATGAGACTAGCCTCGGTCCCTTGTGGACCCGACACCTTGTGGGCCTACCCCTTGTGGGTAAATCAACCTCTTTTCGACCCCTTGTGGGCCACATAAATAGCTCATACGAATGAAACAAAACACAATAATGATTATAACCATGTAACCACTACGCTTACAGATAAAGTAAACCCCACCTCGTTAGATGCAATTCAAATGGAAATCCTCAACTTTAGTCGGTTGTCC
Organism: Leonotis leonurus; assembly: GCA_026898415.1. Taxonomy (NCBI): domain Eukaryota; kingdom Viridiplantae; phylum Streptophyta; class Magnoliopsida; order Lamiales; family Lamiaceae; genus Leonotis; species Leonotis leonurus. The sequence goes on along the minus strand of JAPKLX010000198.1, from coordinate 412,121 downwards.
GTCCTCGAGCCTTGAATGTTGCGTCGCCTAGCACTTTAAAACTTAACTTATTACACATTGAAAGTATAAACTTATTATAGCTTAAGCTCATACAATTAGTACTCATATATAAAACTTGATTTATACATATATGTAGTTCTTGAGACTACAACACATTCTAATTGAAGATTATGAAATTAATATAGCAAGATAAAACAAGTTTAGAGAATATTAATAAATAAGTTAAGCAATATTTCTCAATTCAAAATATAAAACATAGAATGAAAATTACTAAATTCCGAACTTAAACCACAAGTTTTGGGACATCAATTATGGACACTCGGTTTATCAGTTTCTAAAAACATAATCTCGAGTATAATTTCTAAGGATTGAACTATAAAACTCTTAAAGAAATGTTTTGGATTCGGCATCGATTTGAAGCCGGAAAATCATACTCAAATCGCGCAGCACCTGCAGCGCGTAGAATTGACACCCTGACTTCGTCAGGTCATAACTCCCTCGTCTGAACTCCGATTTACAATCCGAAGGTACCGTTAGAAAGAAGACGAAAAGATATTTAAAATGGTATCTGATATGCTAGGTTTTAGTATACAAAAATAGACTAAAATGAACCCGCAACCTGCTGCCAGACAAAGGTGAAACAGAGAATACACATCGACACTCTAACTTCAGAGGCTTATAACTCCTTCGTTCTATGTCGGAATTAAAATCTGAAGATCTCGTTGGAAAGAAGATGAAAAGACCTTTAAAATGGACAGAAATCAGCTCGCAATATATTGCCCTGTTTCTGCCGAAAACAGGAATTCACACATATCATTCTAATTTTCGATTTCGCCGACGCATCAACGATGAACCATGGCAGCAGCCCCGCTGCCGCCTCCGCCTCTCATCCACCGGCGGCCCTTCCTCCATAACACAAACCATAACCCAACTCACCATAACCATGTATTCCATATCATATACATATATATACTCATATAAACACACAATTAAAACACCATTAATTACAAAATAAGAACATAATTCAAGAATTTTACCTCCAAGTTCTTGAAGAGAAGAAGAAAAATGAAAGAGAGTGAGGGAAGATGAGTAATCGGTGGTGTAGGGATGAAGGAACCATAATATTTCATATGGTCAATATACTCGATATTTTGGGCGATAGCAATTATTATTTGACATGCGATTACATTGCAATAAGGATTCGTGTCCTGCTGATAACAGGATGATAATATCCTCTTGAGGAACTTAATAAGTTTATCGTATTAAACCCTGCAGGTGGAATTAGTTCCGATACGATAATAAGTTTAAGTGGTAGCACTCGAGATGTCATTTATTATTGAATGACTAATTAATTAATTAATTGATCGTCAGAGGGATTAATTAATTAATGGGTATTAGATATCTTAAACACGGAGATTAATTAAGTCTAATGCTAGCCCAGACTCACCTAAAGAATAAA